>QKMX01215847.1:0-10587 GCA_003401595.1 Venustaconcha ellipsiformis
TCTCTCTCTCTCTCTCTCTCACAGACACAAACACCAAAACAAAAGGAAAGGGAAAAGGGAGTGGTTTTCGTGTTTCAGCATTGTTTTTCTAGCATTTCTTCTTTTCAATGAACGCTAAACGTATGTCGAACATATTATTGCTTGCATCTTCAAGAAATTCTCGCAATTCTCGTAAGAGATCTGTTCATTGCTTGGATCTGTAAATAGAACAAGATATTTTCCTAACCTGAAAGTTCAAGATATTTATGCTTGGCACGTATGTAGTAGATAACATCCTATTTGGGAAACCAACTAATACTCTGTCAGACTGAAAAGCATTTTCAAGTGGGCGTTATCATGTTGATACTGATCACCACATCATATAGTACGGTTTAGTTGATGCATCAAATTTACCATGGTTTTATTTGTTTGCTCTTTTGCTCCTGTTTTTGTTGTTCTATTAACTAGCACTTTTAACACCTTATCGAATGTCCTATGTCGTCGAAATGCAACCCAAGTGCTTTTCACAAAGACACGGAATGAGATGGTTTATTGAAACCATGATCCTTGAATTACGATATTGTACAAACAATTAATAGACATAATTGTCTTTTCATTAAAGCAGGTATCACCCGTTCCAGCTAAATGATATATGTCCAAATCATTGCAGAAGGGAATAGTATTTTCTATGATTTTATGACGGTTGTACCTGTAACAAATTGTAATTAGTTAGAAGTACATGTGCGTATTGCATTTGATCATGGTCGGTCGTACGGGTGATTGTACCTTGTGGTTTCAATATTAACAAGGGAACCATAATAGACCCTCAATTTACCGTCGTGAAATCAGGGAACCATGATAGACCCTTAATTTTACTGACTTGAAAAATAATCTTAGCGGAAAAATGTCGCAAAATTAATTCACTAAGAGAATTGTGTTGAACAAAAATAAATTGCTAATTAGAGGTATGCCGCAGTAACAACAGTTGCTCTGGGTGAAGCTAGAATCACGACCATGACAATCATCATACCTGTACCAAACATAATTATTGTTGGGGCTATATCTATAATATATTGTATCTTTAGTGGTGCTAGCGAAATAATTTATTACATTCGCGAATACGTGTTTATTATGAACATTTTGCGGTAGCACACTAAAGTCTCAAAACGATTAGTAGAGTGTATTAGGCAGCTATCGAGGGTAACATAATTAACATGGTCGAGTTCGAGATTAATTTGACGGAAATGGAACATCATCGACACCTCCGAGAACATATTCGGAACCGTGGAGAAGTGGATTTATTGACAGTAAAGACTGAGTAATTTCCTTTAAAAACGTTTATACAGCATCTTTTATTTTTTGTGGCAGGTCAATAGACTGAGCGCTATTAGCGCAGTTACCGCTTAATACGTTATATTTCATTATGTGAAATAAACTTTCGGTAATTATATTATACTTCCAACCAGAACCTGACTGAGCACATTTTTTTCTATCATTTTCCAAATTATTTTCTGGTGTATTTCATTAGCTAGCGATGAAAGATTGGTTCCAAGCAAAAGGAGCTTTGATTTTGCATTAATAAAAGGATCTGCAATTTCCTGGACATTCAACTCTTCCATCACTTGTAATTTAGGAAATATATCGTAATACTTCATTCGAATTTTCAAACCCTTATGTTTTTTTTAGTTCACGTCTTTAGTTGGTTCTTACAAATAATAATGATTTGTTGCGGTATAGTTTGCTAAAGCGATTTGTTTATCAAATCGGTAGCTATTTTTGAAGGTTTTCCTATAGGGCTCTTTTTCGTTGTATCACGTAATTTCAGCATTGATATATAATGTATAATCTCTAATTTAATATTCCAACAGGTAGCTCAATGGTCGAAGGGCTAGTCAAACAATCAACAAGAGATAAATTGCTTATAGTATAACGACACAAAATTTGATGTCGAACGCAAGCGAGCAGACGTATTATTACATTCACCCCAAGTACAACATCAACGCGGGGAAATAAGTGGGGTCGGTGATACACTTTAAATGTGGTTTTTATTTACACATTGTTTTGTGATGAAATTCCAGAAGGGCAGCGAGTATATGATGTTAATGGCGCAGTTGCTGATGATAATATTGAGAACTTGTCATTACAAGATGAGTTTCAACCTCATCCCTTGACTGATTTATATGAGGCATTTGACAAAGGAATTATTCGAAAAAAAGTGCTAGGAAAAATAATTTAAAATGGGTATCTTAAGATAACAAAAGCGGAACAAAAGCGCACCTTGTTAACCATTTGTAGCACAGGTTTGCTTATGAAACGTTTAATAGACCTATGCAAGATGGTTTAGTAATAGATCAGATCAACCACGTTAAAACAGCCAATCGGTTGGAAAATCTAGATCTTGTCACGTCAGAAAAATTATAGACGAGAGCGTGAAGGCGGTATAAATTTTAATAATCTTTCTAGATCTTTCATTGCAGTAAATACTGAAACAGATCAGCAGCTGCGGAAATATATTTTGATATTAAACCTAGAGCAATGAAACTTGTTGCAGATGGAATAACAAAATTATTGTTCTGAAACAAACACAATGATTGGATCATCTTTCGATACAACGATAACTAAATTTATTGTAGTACTTTAGAAAGTTTATCTCGACTAATACAAGTATGACACCACAAGATGATGGCTTCTCTATCATACACTGTACTAATTTGTTATCGCTATATTAGTTGTTTAATTCAGTGTCGGTCAATACAATTTTATCGTTTCTGCCGTGAACTAAAAATAAATTAACCTAAATATTTTTTTGCCAGCTAATACTTTTTTACAGCATCTTTTAGGGCATTGGAGTTATAAGCTATAACATACTCGAGATATGTTATCTTGTCCATTACATTATTTTAAGCTATACAAAACTATATAATGAGCCTCTTGGAAAGATTCAAGTATATCTATGATACATTAAATGCTAACGTCGACGAAAATGACACAAAAGTCAACAAAGCTGATGCCAACGTCAGTGAAGCTGATGTCGACGATGAAGTTATTGAAGATGATGACAAAGCCATCGTCAAGGAAGGTTTTCTTTCTGTACTTGTTATTACTTGTTTTAGTGCATCGGTTATCGACATTCCTGTCTTATCTGAAACGGTACAACTAACGTGTATTTACTAAAAACATCAATAATGTTAAAGAGATACTTCTTAGTATCGTTAAACTGAGCAAGATTTAACACATTAAGTAAATCTATCGCCCAGAGATCATCAACGGCATTCGCGACAATCGTACGTCGCTGAAACCTTTTCCGATACCTAACTTGCATTTTGTTCCGATCATTCTGTGAACCAACCTTCTATCAATTCTTTATCGCATATTTGTAGGTTTCATATCTTTAATTTCATCTAGCATTACGTTATCACAGTCTGATTTTGAATTCTCTGCACGAACATTATCAGTACGCTCTATATTACGATAACAGATATCGTGAAGCATTGCTATTGCATTAACTTGATTATAACGCCCTTGTCCTGGTAATAGATTAACATTTTCATCTAGTTGTTTATTTAGTAGATTATACGGCCAAGTATATTTGGGCCCGGGTAATGTACATACTCCTTTTGGTTTCGGTAACTTACCGATAAATTTATGTATATCCATCCCAAAACAAATTACTTCCCGACGATTACAGGATTGGCAATAAGTAACAATTTTATCTTGTTCGATACAAAGATCTTTATCAAAAACACGATTACAACTTCGACTCATTATTATTTTAATCATCGACTAAAATAGCTCTATCCACACCAGAACCCAACTACGGAGTCGTCAAAGAAATAAACACACTTTCTCGTCTACCGAAAACAGTACAAATACCTCTTAACATCGTTCTGTTATTTTTTCTTCCATTTTTTCGTCTTTATTACACGTTTTAGTTTTACATTTTATACAATAAGTTATAATTTGCGACATGTTTTATTCGATTGTCAAACAAAAGTTATTGCTATATCATCGTTGTTTTTGCTCGGGAGCCTGTCAAATTGTAAAATAAACTTCACAAAATCGGAATCCAATCCTCCGGATTGGAACATCTGCCTGATGAACATAATACAATAATAACCAAATGATGATGTTCCAATCGGCTGTAGTTGATTAGACGAGTAGTTTATTTTTTTAATCTTTTCAAAATGCATTCTTTTATGACATCACTCAGAGGATGTCCGAACAAATCAAAATAATTATTTTGTCGTAAACAGCAACCCAATGCGTATAAGATCCATCATTGATGTTCTTTGTGTTAATGATCCGTGAACCACCTGTTGGTACATTATCAAGTTGATCTTTGGAAAATGCTCCACGAAATCCGTCCTTGTCGTCGGATTTAATTTTTCAAGTAAATCAAAATTGCTTAAGGCGACAGACGTTGTCAACGTCAACAACGAAGTCTTTGAGATCGTCAACAGCTCCTGGTCCCTGGTAGTGTCATTTCGCGTCCGATTTCAAGTAGATTGGAAGCAGACTTACCTCTAGTCCCGCTAAAAGTGGAGTTATTGGAATAAATCCACCTTGTTTTGTTTTCCTTGGCGACTTCGATTTTGTCGTTTTTTTCTGGTTGCTGACCATCTTGCTTTTTAGCTGACAATATATTATTTATTGTTACATAAAACTATGTCACCGATAATCTGTTTGATACCGTCTCCGGATACCGCCGTTTTAGTTGCTCCTGACACCGCTCCTAATGCTGCTGCTAGTCTCAGAGTTCATAGCAGAGACAAAATCTTTGGTATTGCGCTAGCTATTACAGAAAGTGCCGGTCCAAGAAATCCGTTGTGTTACTTGCGCAAAAGATAGTTTAAGAACAAACGGTTTTCCTGAAATCAAGTTTATCGAATTGTTGCTGCTTCAACATTACCTTAACCACTGTTTCATTTGAATTTGGCGGAGATATCATTAAAGAAACAGAACGGCGTTTAGTGATCGCTACTAATAATTTTTCAACCTGACTGGGCGTTAGGTATATTTCTCGAGTTGAATACTCGGTTTTCATTATATCACGGTTGCTTGATTGAACTTGTAGTGTCATTCTTCCTTTAGTCGAGTCTATTGTCAAGAATCTATCACTTACTACTAGAGCATATACGTTTTGCTGCTCAGCTGGAGCCACACCAAGCATCCAAGTAACTTCAATATCGACTTTAGATCCTATAGCTCGTTCGAATGGTTTTGATACGTCGAAGTAAATGATTGGGTATAGTGATCGAAATTCATCGAAAGATATTTGGCTTCCACCATCAGCGTCATGGTATTTTTGTATTGCTTCCATGAGGTACGTGTAACGTTTCTAGTTTCATCATCATCAAAGTTACTTTCCATTGCTCGTTCGAAATATTGTTCAAATTCATCCTAACAAGGATTCACCTGACATAGGGGTTATGAAATATGCAATTGTTCATTTCTTGATGACCGCGACGCGCCTGTCATTGAAATACAACAAACAAGTGTCGCGGTAATTGTTCGCTTGGAGCGGTTGTAACACGCCACGTGTAATCATTTGTGTTAGGAATTGCTGTTTGATCATTTTTTTTTATGTTGGTAATATATATTTGTTGTCCACGCGGTCAACGTCAACTCGAGTTCCATCATCTTACTTGTCGATGGCATCTATATCGCTAGTCTTGTAATAACAAACTGTCCTTCAGCTGCTCCATCAGCATGCTTTATACAATCTTTTTGTTCTGCACGATCCAAAATAAGAGTATGTTTTAGTCCATGGACAACTTTGTTGTGATCGCGACTAAATCCGAATATCGTGCGCAACATCGCTATTTGGCGAAATTCTACAGCAAATGCTTTTCAGTGCCAGCCGCAGTCACAAAAGATTTGCCTGCGTCAAGTGCAATTGGTGCTACTTTACGCTCTATTCCTGGTATATTCTCAACAATTGTTGTAAATATATTTTAAAAATCCACCTACGACTTTTCTTCTATAATTTTTCTTCGTCTCATCTTGTTATAAAATATAGGTTTACAAAATTAATTTAATTTTACACGCCTACATAACGGCTTCGTCGTCGCGCGTTGGTGTAAGTAATAGGTAACAACTTCATTGTTAAGAGCTTTGTCGCCCAGATTGAACTGTTAGTTGCATTGTTATACTTGTTATTTGATTTTCAAGATTAATCGAATAGTTTATTATTTGTCTAGGATTAATTTGCATCAGTGATCCTGGATTAACATCATGTGAAAACTATAAATAGTTTGACCATGGCTTCCTAACCCCGAATACGATCCTAATGCAATAAAACAATTGACTAAAATTGTATTTTTTTGTTATATCAACGGGTAATTCTCTATCATATCATATACTTTGTTCTGCAACACTGCCGTATCATTGATGATTAAAGCCAAACAACGATGCAATACTTGTGGCTGGTAAACAGATCGATTATCAATTATTTTTAATGTGATTCTATCTCTTAGTATATTATAGTTTGGAGTTAACTCAAGATTGGCCGCAGCTGCTCCATTTTTGTTATTAGTTCTTTTTTGTTATTAGCTCTTTAATCGTTGTATTAAGATCAGTTACGTTATACGCTTCTTGATGTATTTTGAATGTTATCCAAGAGGCCAGAATTAAATGTAAAGTCGTCGTTGACGTTTGATGTTACATTTGCCATAGAATGCCATATAGCAGAAATTAATTCAATTTCTTATTATTTACTTGGATCTAGTTATATTGGTGGATTGTAATAGACAGAAAAGTTTGCGCTGTTTTTGTCGTTTGCGATGAATTGAGTAATAATGTTGTTAATGTTAGTCACATTATATCAAGGTTATTAGATTATTTTACGCGATAAGATCACTGTGTAAAATTTGGTACTAGGATGATGTTAGTAATCCACTCGATCTGACATGATCTAATATATCAATAATCTTGTTGTCGATTTTAGTGCTTTCATTACCAGCTTCTTTCAATAATATCAACAGCATAAGTCGGTAAACTTTTCAACTGTGGATGCAAAAACTTTAACGCCAGATCTATTTGTTTATATTTCCTCTTGTAATGTACTATCTCGTTCGCTTTCATACTTATCAAACTGTCTTTTGAAAGGCCAACATTTACCATATCCTTCTGTTCTATTTCGATACTGTGTTATTGTTTTAAGTATAACTTCAGCAATAATTCCTTCTCTTATAAAATCATGTTTTTAATCAATTTTTTGACTCCGTTAAATTTTTATTTATTTATCAGGATCAAAACAAGTACTTATAATTTCTCTTAATTTTTCTGTTAAATCGGTATATTTTTCTGCTTGCAAATTTGGAATATTGGCAATTTCTTTGATATTTTGTTTACCAATAAAATCATTACATGTTTCATTTAATATTTTAATACGTGCAATTTTCTCTGAAATAAATTCTGATTTTCGATAGGCATTATGTCTACAGAAGCTTTAGTTATTTATTTTGTTTCTCAGCTAATTTCTAATGTTTGCTCTGACAAATTATATATTAACCTCTTTAACTCGGCTGGATTAACTTTCAGTTTAGCAATAAGATGTTAAAGCATAAGAGGATTGATCATTAAATCTGTCAAATTCAGCTTGTCGGGCAACAGGATCAGCAATATTTCCAACAAGTTCCTCAACAATATTTTTAGTTTCTTCTTTCGATCTTTCTCCTAGCAATCCTAACAACCCTTTAGCTCTCATTTTTATTGTTCTTCCGGAGACAATATTGATATTACTGGTTGTTTGCCAAGTACTACTTCAGTAACTGGCTTAAAAAAATGGTGGTTTCTTCTACTGCGACTCGTTGTCCACTCCGCGCTTCTAGCACTATTTTGTTAAAAGCATCTCGAGTTTCAACAAATTTCTTTAGTAGTTCAATTCTTTGTTGATCTTTATCCATCTGTTATTTCTTAGACCTAGATAAAGTCATTAATACAACAACGAACATTTTAGTTGGATTACGCGCTAGTTTATCATATAAAAAGAAATAGTATTTGTCTTTGGTTGCTTGATGATATAATTTAATAAATTTATCTTTTGTTACATCACATAGCTGTTCGTTCGCAATATTTCTTGCATCAACATTATCTAGTCCAGGAAACAGTATACAACATCCCGTATTTCGCCGAATAAATCTGTCGACATTTGGAAAGATTATAGACCGAATTACATCTTTTGCTACGCGATAATGAAAAATAAGACCTAATCGTGTTCATCTCCTCGTTGTTTGACGGGATATGGTCAAATACAATTATTTTATGTTCGGATAAATCAATTACTTCAACTGGAATATAAATCTTCTGGTTGTTATATTAAAGTATATCAATACTGGGTCCAAGTTCATCACGAAGTTTATCGTCATATTCGCTTAATCTGCTGCAGATTAATTGTGTCGACGTAAAAAAAAAGATCGTAGTTAAAGTTATCGTTGAGCAAAAGATTCAATGATAGATTTGTTTTACCAAATCATAAAATAAACAAAAATAAGATATTGACAATCTGGACGTTCGTTATTGTGTTTATTCTTGATTAATCTTTCGGTATCAAAATTTAATATCTTTGACTGCGTCATTGTTGTTGTTATATAATATATGTTAGACAATTTACATAATATGAGTTATTACACCAGGTTTGGAACAACGCTCGCCGATAACGATCCATCGACAAGAACTACTGATACGTTAACATTCGTCAAAAAAACTGGTGATACAATGACAGATAATTTATTGATGTAGAATCAACAAGTGCTTGGTTTTGAAGTAGATTATCCACCACAAAAAGTTGATCTTACCCAAGCCGTAAGTTGCTCAGAACTAAAAACGATCGACAATAACAAACTATCATTGACAGGAGGAACGTTAAGCGGTAATATGGATATGTCCGGAAACAAATTATAAACTTGGAAGCGTCGTATCCGCCAGTAAACTTAAATCAAAAACAATCGGTGAGTTATTTAAAGCTAAATTATGTTGATGGCAACAAGCTTGATAAAACCGGTTGAACGTTTACAGGTAATATAAATATGTCATGTAAAAAAATTATTGGGGTGGAAACCACATATCCACCAGCAAATGTTGTAATACACCAGCGGTAAGTTATGCTCAACTAAAATCTGTTGATGATAACAAGCTCGATAAGACTGGCGACACAATGACAGATAACCTGATAATGAGTAATAACTCAAAAATAACTGGATGATCAATAACCTCACCTCCAGCTGATGATACTGATGCTATTACTTATGCTCAGTTACAAGGAGCACTCACCCCCGTATTTAAGATAATCCGACGGACCAATGTCGGGCAATATAAATATGAGAAACAACAAAATAACAACAACTGACGAATAAAGCGTTTGTTGATAGTCTATCTAGCGGTGGCGTACAACGAACCAAAAACAATGATGGGTATATTCCAACACATTTTAAAGCAATTGATAACCGAATTTGGTTTGAGGTAAGCGAATCAACACATTATCCTGAAAATTAACCTCATCACGCTTTCTCTGATAGACAAGAATGGACGACTAACGGAGAAAACAAAGACTTTTGGATCAAAATCAAATGTCCCGTTGCAGTTGCTATTTGGCAATTTCATTTGCGCTGCCAATTAAACTCTAGTGCTAAGCTTATTTATAATTGGCGATTGGATATCAGCAGGGTAATTTTGTATAGTACAGAAGACACGTATATTTCAATAACACAATACTTTACGATTCCAACTGAGAATACTGTTAACAGGTATTTTGTTTTTAAATTTATGTTGTCGCTGCTGAAGATCTGTTTCCGGGATTGTTAGTAATTCAAATATGCATACTCGATAATCAAATTAATCTAATATTGTATAATAAATGTCTGAACCACCAATTATAACCGGTGCAAGAAAATTTTATGAGAATATTTTTAAACTAGACAGATGTCGTTATTGAAGCAAGTTCTGAATACGATTTACGAGAGATAAATAGAATCCAATTTATGAAACAAATTCATTTTGATTTAATAAACAATCCAACATTATTAGAATATTTTTATTAAAAAAATTCGCGTTAGGTATATGCTAGGACTACAACCAATAGAAGCATTAAAAAAACTTTGATATTATAAACAAATACTGTCATCCTGATTATTGTCTAGAAGACAAACAAAATTGAATTCCTGCTTTAAAAAATATTGCTTCAGCTTGACAAAGAAAATGTTGATATAATAATAGTATCCAATCTAAGAAAAGCACGAGCTTATGGTAAAAGACCTCAGGAATAGAAACGAATAAGCGACATTCATCATCTCGAAAAACTAGCGAGATCTAAAATGATTTTTATTACGAAAAGAAAAATTGTTCGATAAATTTTCAAAGAGAGTAATTGTTCAGCATTTCGGTATGTAATACCACGACAAAGAAACCCTAGTTAAAATCGGTCGTATAAAATTAGATATAACGTTAATTATGATGTACTCGAATGCAATTCTACCAATGACACGCAAAAAACAGAATTTGATCTAGTTATTGTTGACAAATCTCTAGCGATAATCAATAACGATTACAGGGAAATTGATAATCTCAGTGATATTGAGTGAGTGTCACAGAATAAGGCTAAAATAACTT
>QKMX01215878.1:0-12124 GCA_003401595.1 Venustaconcha ellipsiformis
TCTCTCTCTCTCTCTCTCTCTCTCTCTCTCTCTTATTTCCATTGTTGTAGCACTACAGTCGTCCGCACTCGTGCTACAAGCAAACTGACTTTGTCCGGTTCAAGTCAGCTTGCTTCTCATTGTGAAGGTAAGAACGGTTGTGCTGCATTTGTAATTGACACTGAAGAAATGCCGCAGCCAGAAGCGTTTCCTCTTTTTGTTTCTTTCTGACATACTCAGTATGTCCCCAATCAACATTGAACAGACAATTAATTAAGATGGTACTGCTACCTTACGGTGTGGTTTAACAGTGCTAATCAAAAGAAGGAAACATTCTTCACTTTATTGAGATTGCAAGACAATTTGTGATGAGCTGTCAATTTAGTCATCCTAAAAGAAGACTCGCAAGCATTCTCTATATGATCCCTTCCACAGTCATATCTGAAGCTTTGTTCGAAGATATTTTGTTCAAGGGCGGGATTTTCCTTGCCCAACAATACTGCTGCATCTGAATGTAGTACCCAATGGCAGGATTTTATGGAATCATCGAGGGATGTAAGCTGACGCATGTCATTTGAAGCATCTGTGAATTATGCGGCTGGTGTTCATTAAATTAGACTGGTGACATTTGCTACCGGAATAAGTATGAATAATAAAGTAGGTCAGTAATGTTTGCAACGTCATCTGTAGTATTGTCGACAACGGTTCTATTAACATCTATCCTGGATATAATACTTTGCTGTAGTGGTAATTACGTGTAGGTTAAGAAAGTTGTGTATATACCCTGTACTTATACTCCTTTGATCTAATTTGATCGTTTCCGTAAACCTCTGCAGACAAATATTATGAACATTGCATAAAGTAACATTGTTTTAGTAGATTTCTTTGTCTCCTCTGTAGAATCGAACCTTGATATGTTGTGCATATGAGAAACGAGTCAGTAGTTACCAAAACCACTTGAGCTTTGTTTCACAGCAGACCTAACTGCACTTTATTTGTCGGTTGTTCTTTCGGAGATACGATTTTTGCAGATTCTATAGTGTTTTAACATTACCTACATACTGCAAAAAGCCATGACATTCACCATTTAATGATTTCGTCATTTTATCATGTTTTAATAAAGCAATCATATTCTATTTTATTTGTGTTTACAGAGAGTGGCAGTCGCGTAATCAATGTATTTCCTTAGATAGCTTAAAATGATTTTCATAAAAATTTACAATTTTGGGCGTTTTCACAAGTATAATGCCTTTCATATTCCGAAATTAAGGATTCTCTAAAATTTAAATTGTACATAAGTACTATGATTTACGATTTCATTAATGTACCTAACACCAACATGTAAAATCCATAAACAGGTTTGCATGATTGCTTTTTCAGACTGATTCGAAATTACTGTCTAAATTTAAGATTATGTACGAACTATATTATTCATAAAATAAATAATAATATTTCTTCAATTCTGCATATGTAACGCATTATCCCCGTATGACATGTAGCCGACGTTATCAGGTAATATCCTTGATATGTGCTCTATTCGTCACCATGTCATTATAAGCCAAAGTGGATGGTTTCAAAGCAAAGGGATACAACACAACTTTGAAGCTATACAAGGCAATGTAGCATTTCTACTCACATTAATTGTCTTCGTAGGGTCTAATGCAAAGAGTAAGAACAGCACACAAACAGATTCATCTTTCCAAAAATTATATGCATTTGAGATGTGGAGCAAAATATGGTTAGGGCTCAAACATCAAGGGTACAATAAGCTGCTCCCACCCGAAAGAAGTCTAATGTGCACCCATTTCAGCAAGGTTAGGAGGAATTTAAATACCTAATCGAAAACGATTTTTGTATATATACAAGTATTCGTCAAAACAAGAATCTCTGGGCAACAAATGTGGCTGAATACAATCAAATTTGACTGAAAAATGTGCTTCCTATATGCGTTGCAAGCGAAAATCAAAATAATATTCATTGGGAAATGAGTTGGAAATAGTACACTATGCATATTTCTTTACAAGCACAGTAAACAAAGAATATTTTGGCGGTATTTAAGGTATTTTTTTAAACGAGATTTCCAATGACTTTTTGTGCTTTTGGGAGCTTTTTCAATGATTGCAAGTATTTAAACTCTTTCATGATTAATTTACAACGAGGATTTTTTGGCATTAACTTAATGGTATTGTTTAAATTCCAGGCTATCCGATGGCTGTCTCTGAAATTTGCAATGAAAAAATCTCGGTGCCGGATTCTTTCAATGAATTCACAGCATCCAACAGAATAACGAATGGAGTGGATTTTCATAAAGTAGAACAATTTTCTGGGGTTGTCTTTACACCGGTTCTTACAGAAGAAAAGCACTTTTGGACAATGAATATAGAGCTAACTACATTTGAGGAAGGAAGTAAAAGTGATGAATTCCTTGACTTTGGAATCGTCAACTACTCTGACCTAGGGCAGTTCGAAGGCCTAACAAGCAACGATGCAGCATATTTATGCTCTATTTCTACGTCAAGAAAGGGAAATTTCCATCTGAAGTTTGAGACACCTTCCAGGATTGAAAACCGTTCATATCAATTACCGCTGAAATTGTATCAGAAAGCACACTTTTATTACGGTTTTATGTATGACAAAATTAACAGTCGGTTTGCTGTGATGGATTTTCTTAAGCAAAAGGTATTGCATATTTTTAGCGGAGTAGCATTCAAAAATAATCATCCTCCAATATTTGCTGTGTGCCCATACCACAACGAAGTCAAAATGCGTGTTAAAGTCAAACTAGATCACATGCAATGCGCCAAGGAAAGTGTATCATACTGGATACGGGAAATTGATGCGTTCTGATTGCCACTTAAACTTCCAGTTACTTGTGTCTTGTGTTTATGCTTGCTTCTTTAATGTCATCATTTTCTCAGTAAACCAAAATCTCAAAACTCGGAAACCCAAAATAAATATCGATCCTAAATTTCAATTTTACGATAAGAAAGGAAACATAATGCATAAAACCTGAACTCACTTTAAACTTGCAAACGTAATTTTTCATAAATATTCGACGAAAACGCTTGACAAAGTTATACTCGCTGAGGAAATGCCATAAGGGCACGAGCTATTGAGACAACATGGTGAGCGGAGATTCAGATTAGTCTTGTCAATTTTTAAATCCAAGGTATTCACATCAAAATAGAGCCAGATTTTAAGGCAAATTGTTAATAGCAAAACTCTTACTTTGTAGATAATTTATTTAAGATTTGATTATAATTATCTGCTTGGTATATATTTATGCTCTTTAGTTGTATTAATGACTCATATAACGCCTTCTTTAGTGTTTTAATTAAATACACGAGTTTTATTAACCATGCACGCGGCCATGATTTTAAAGCTTTGTTAATGATAACGAAAAAGTATTAAACAACTGTAAGGGGGAAAAAACCACATTGCATGCATGTATTTAAGTAGCCTTAATTGCCATTTGTCTACACTCTTAGGTCAAAAGCTCATTTTCTTAACTAAGCATCGTAAAATTGAACTATAATTAAAGAAGAAATTAGTCGTGTCAAAGAATACTAATATCTACATAAACGTGCTACAAAGAAGCTATTTCGTACATTCAGATTACAATTTACGTGGAATATTTACATTGCATCATTCACTATAAAAAAGTTTAAGAGACTTACTGGACAGTTATACAACTATCTCGTTTCTTAAATGCTTCTAGAGCAAAATAATGTTTTCCATTAGTAATATTCTTGCTGGATGTGATTCTAAGAAAGAACATGCGCTGCTTGGCTACATTTTCATTAAATGTTAAAAAAAAACAAGCAGGTGTTTTAATTTGAGCTCTTGTACATATACACATGTTATCTTATAATTATATTCCCTATTTTTCCCAAGTCACTTGAAAACGATTTTAAATAACATAATACACACACACTTTGTGCATCAACAAATATATTGCAAATCAAAAAGTATATAGTGATCCTATCCTTTCTTCTCCTCCACCCAACAAAATACATTCATGCTATTTCTTCAGTAATTTACAACTTTCCAGTTATCTTACTGCACATTCAAAAATATCATACTTGAGACATGTACACAAAATAACCTGTATCACACGCGCTCAACTTGTAAATGCCCCCATATAAAAAGAATTATTTATATTGGAAAACATGTTCCCACGCAAAGACGTAAGGTGCAATAAAATTTAAATCACGATGCTCTTGCGTTCGACAGCATGAAACATACGTAACAGGTGCGTGAAATGTTTTGAAGCAGAGAGAACATGCCCGCGAAACGTGTGCTATAAGCTCAAGGAGCCTCGTTCTACATACAGTCATACTTTGCGTGCAGTGTTAAATATGATCAAACAAAAACATAAATAGGGCGATATTAAATCCGTCCTTTACATTAACTTTACAATGATCACTCAGGATCCTGCCGATTTTTCTAATCTCTATTTAAAGACCCCGGACGTCTATTAGTTTTCATTATTTTTTGCGAGAACGTTAGTTTAGGTTCAAAGATGGGGATGTATTATGCTACGGTTGGGGGTGTTTTAACGGATAAATTTAGCCTATACAATTTTTACTCTATTTATCGCATTGTTGTCTCGTTGGCCACTTATGGATGTATCGAACGCTGAGTTAATCTACCGAGATATTATCCTATGAATAAATTAAAGTTTTCACTTTAAAAAGAGTGCCATTTACACATTCGATGAACTTTGAGGTTGGATGCGTTAAATGATCAAGTTCACCTCTGCTTTAGGTGAAAGCAAACTTCAGGTTTAGTTCTCGGAATGAATGAATACAGGGACAGGAGAGTGCCTTGAGTGTGTTTTGTTCTGATGGATATGTGCTTAGCATACGTCAATATGTGCGTGGATCAAATTCTACCGTTGGACGAGAGTTGGTCTGGTCATACACGGTGGCCCTATTCAATACACGTTACTCCAATCTCGCATGTTATAACCCCCCATACTACATGTACCATATGATACCAAAGCAACTCACTCGACCAGCTAGTCTGAGTTTGGTCTTATGTATCTCGCTTATTAGGACTATTAATTTCATCTTTACACTCATGAGATGGTCAAGTTGTGGTGTCCAAATAGCAGCATGGCATTTAATAATCATGAAGCTACGGTTACCTAGTCCCCAACAAAATCTTGCAGTTTAGGACTATCTAAATCCTTCTAAAGCGCTTATGCACTCTCCTTTATTATGCCGGTTTCAATAGTCTTGATGTATGACAATGGCCTTTTCCAAAACTTCTTTAAATGAAATTAGAATGTATTTTAGAATATTGCTTTCTTCCAATGTCAGAGTTTTGCAATTCCAAAAAATAATGCAAAGTAAAGATTCCTCTCAAATTATATTTTAACACAGCATGAAATACCCCTGCAAACTACCTTAAAACAATAACATAGGAAAAACGAGAATTTGGAATCAAGTAATTGTTCTCTGGTTTACCCTTATAAACAACTCCACATCTTTATTACGACTATATGTCGGAAAACCTCCCACGTGACTAACGTTGCAACATAAACACGCCTGACTTGCACAACCCACCCAACTTAGTCAATGTGAACTTATACAAAATAGGCTCATTATATAAGACACAATCTCAAGCGAACACCGTATTTATTTCTCATTACAATCTACATTCATTTAACAAAAGTCAAACAAGATTAGATATGCATAACAATATTAAATCCTGATCTGAACGACCTATATGTAATCATTTCCTTCTCCATGTCAGAATATCATTTTCGTAAGCATCCATGAATTGATGGTATAGTCCAGATTTTATTAACCCCGTCGGTAACGGGATAAGTGACCTGATGCATGCTGTATTGTGAGGTTATAAACCGAGCAGTTTCTATAATTCTGTTTGTTTCTATTATTTGGCTGTCAGTCAGTAGCGCGTTCACGAAACACCAAGACGCACATCCGTGAAATGTAGACCCACAAGGTGAAATGTAATGAGTTTAAATCTGAGTTTAAGTCTAATGTGCCACCGACAAAAATAAAAGTTTTCGTCTTAGATTTGTTTGATTCCTAATTAGCTACACATAAATTGTAATGCCAAGCAAAAGAAGACGATCGTTTGGGTCATTTTATTCATAACGATAGTTTGAAGCCACCTGCCTGCATCGAGTTGAGTACCCAACATAAATAATATCGTCTAAAGTCATTGATAAAATTCAACAAGTCCAACAACGCAACTACGAGTTTCATATCACCGATGGAAAAGATACACTTTATGTGACCGAAGTTTCTCCTCAGAAAAGAATATCCCAATGTATAAATTGGCCGACGGTGGATGACTTTCGCAGTGCCAAACGAATCTTTGTCCATCTTAAAACCTCTAAAGACCACATGTAATTAGCAGAATGGAAATGAGCCCGGGGAAGCATTAGAAAATCTGACCGGGCCAAAACAACTAATAGAATCAGATCTCCTGTTATAGAAAGCAGCTGTATTGAAAGCCTGTGAGATTCCTGAAGTGTATGACCTCTTAGCTCTATGTTACATGCTGAAAGTGTACACTAAAATGGTTCTTGAACCTCTGGTGTTTCTTGGATGGAGAATACATTCACGTCTATCATCATGAAGAACAATTCGATGGCATTACCTGTGTCACCGGATTTCTTGGGTATAATTATTATTGTGAGAGCTGTCATCAAGGGTTTTGCAGTAGGTATTAACACATTCGTAGCTGAGAAAGCTGATGGGGTAGCTTAATATCTAAACCCTGCTTTCCAGAAGTAACAAACGAATTCATTTCTCTTCTAGTCACTGAGCCTTTTGTCAGTTATACATGGTACAAACACCATCGCATGGCACAAAGTCAACAATAAAAAAGTGCTTGCCAGCTGTTGGGATAGTCCTCTACATGTGAAAGTCTCAGGCTGACCAATATCCCATATGACCACGTTTTCAAGAAATAACTGATGATGTATTTGCTCCTAATTTGTACTTTGAGCATGATTGCTATATCCAAAAATACCATCAGCAACAGGAGGAAGACATCAAGGATTCCCTGAAGAACAGAAAACAAGATACAAGTACAAAATTCTAGAAGGACGCAAAATAAAATCTTTCCGGACCCACTACTTTCTAATTTTGCCCATGTGTCCTAGACCATATTAAAGACCTGTGGAGCGGAGAGGACATCCAGTGTTACGGAAGCTTTCATCTCTATGCTACGGTAATAGCTCAGTTAGTCGGGACAGGATAGCCAGTCTCTACTATAATACTATTTAACACAAACCAACATTCATTGCCTTAAGTGGCCACTACGAATGATCAAAAATATTTGCTTTAGGGCATGGTCCCCGAAAACAAGATTTTGAGTTTTTCTAGCTGCGGCCTCAACAATTATGGATATAATACCAAGGCAATCGAGTGGAGATGCACAGCAAATGTGAAAGCAACGGACTGACACCGAATTATCAAGTGAGACAAGTGGTTACCTTAAGATAATTTTGGCTTGCTGAAATAGGATCAGCAGTCCGTTGAGGATCAACGATTTCTGACAACAACCTTTGTGCCAAACTGTACTTTTACAGTATTATCAGATCAACAGTACTCATTTGGAAAATATCTCTCAAATCGACTACGGACTACAACCCTTGTGGCATGGACACGCCGAGTGTTGGTATAGAACATTTTTTCCAAGTCGACAGTCACCAAGAAGAATGATTTCTTTACAACAGAAATAACAGTTGTTGTTGTATGGTTTAACACCATTTACAGCACAATATAGGCTATACATGTAGGTCATTATAAATGATGGAGGAAGAACCCAGGAAAACCCCGGAAAGAACTATTCACCCAAGAAAAGCTACTGGCAAGCTATCTCATATAACCACTTCGGCCGAACCGGAGAACTCGAATCCACGCAGAAAGGTGAGATGGCAGTAATCCACAGGATTGAGTGCTTTAGATCATTCGGCCACTCCAGACCCCAGCATGAACAGAGTGAGGGAGCCACTACCAAATCCAATGTCAAAGAATACAAATACCCTGTCGTCTGGACTGACTATTGCGATTCATCCAGTCGATTGAAAACGTATATCCATTCCCAACCTTTAATCTAGACAGGATATGTCTCCATGGGACCTGATGTCGGATTGGGATTCAAAGTACAGTGTTTCACATTACGGTACATTTGTGACTGTACCTTCGGGAAGGTACTTCCGTTGTACAGAAAGAAACGAAGTAGTACTTCCAAAGCCAAGAGATAAAACGTTTAAGTCTTCCAAGACTGATACTTCATTACAACTATAAACGCCTACCTAGAAGATGGACCATTCAAAATAGCAAGTATTAAGTGTGGGACGCAAGTCCAATGTGAACTTCAGTGTGATTATGTGCCTTACGCTCACATCAATGCCTTAACATGCAACATCATCGATGCAGATCCCGCCATCTTCTTTACTGCCGTGAAAAATGATGCCGTATTTCTAACACACGAAGGATGCGAAAGCGATTCCAATCGTATTCATCGCCTCTTTAATAGCTTTCGTTGTCACAATGATGCCGTGCGAGTACCATCCTACGGATATCATACATGCCTGTGCTAGAGACTTCAGAAACCACGTCAAGGAAATGCAACCGTCAAAGAAGAATGCAAGTTGCCTGTGTCTTTAACTGGCTACTTCTGCTTGATTGACACCCAAATAACTAGTGAGAGCAATTGATTTACTTATGAGAAGGAGATCAAGTTAAGTGTTTCAGAAGTGGTTTGTAACTTTATGAACTGGAGCAGAAAAACTTACCTAGAGCATGTTCAATGGTATCGGCGCTGTCACTACCTTCCATTGGTGGGACGTTAGAAATATCTTCATGGATATTATAAAAGGGAGCATTCATGGTTTTCCTTTGGAGGGACAGGATGCATTTAGAGAGTGCTTGTAAACATAAGAAACAATTGCACCCATTTAGACATAAACGTGTTAACCGCTCGTATCAGAATCCTATACAAACGATGACTGTTTCGAAGGAATAAAAATGTTCAGGCACTGTGGAACATTATCTTTCCTTCTTTAATGTTTAGGATTTCAACATTCAATGTTGCAGTGTCATACATAATTTGAATAAACGAAATGCAATAACAAGCGAAGAACCTAGAGCAATACAAGAAAACGTTTTGCAAGAAGTATCGACTCAAGTCAAAAATCATTTCCGACGTGTGATTTACTTTGACATACAAACTGAAATAAAATTTGTACGATATCCTTTTCCGCTGGATTACTTTTGGCAAGTGTGTAAATATTTCGATAAAAAGAATGACATTCCTACGAATGACTAGCTTAGAAAAGCACATTCAGAATCTGTGTTTGGAAAGTATTAAAAATCTACAAAGGCTTTGTCAAAATACAAGTGAAAGCTCAAAATATTCTTTTCAGTTTTAATCTACGCATTTTTCAAGAATAAAAGATGACTGATTATTTGAGGACATTATTTCTATTATAAATGTAAACGTTGGTATTGCCTACCATGCTTTGACTTTATCAGTTGTGTTGCAACATATTCAGTAGGAGGAAGTCAGTAGCAGTATTTATACATTATATAATTATTAAAATATTTTACATTTGTTCAGTTGAATGAGACACGAAAGGTGGCATTGTGTGTTAGTTACTACGTGTCTGGAATTTCGTTTACCAACAGTCATTGTTGATTATTCAGGAACAGTTCTTGGAATGACATAATAGTTGCTCCTTTAGCGTTAAATGTACACGAGACACTCTTTCTGTTAAACGTGTTGCGCTTTCTACTTCATACTTGTCGATCTCTGATTGTAGAAATATTCGAAGCGCTTTATAAACGGTTCATGCCACGACGTGTGTGTAGCTTTTGACCTACACGGACATTGTAACATTGTAGTTCCTGGAAAAGCGTGGACCCTAATGCTAGGACGCAAGCAACTGTCTACTATATCAAAACCACTGTGAATAGAACTGATCCAAAAAGAAAGTGTAAACCCTTGTTATAAAAAGTGGTAGAAGCACCTGACACCGAAAAAGCCAAGTTCAGTTCATTACCTTCGTCCGCATCAAAGATGGAAATACAGCTAAATAAAAGGTAGAGGATGTAAAAGGACGTTACCCTGTGCCCCTCGATTTTCTATGGTGGACTTTATCGAGTATGTTGTACATTAATTTGCATTTATTTCGCTTTTGTTATTTTAATTTGTACGTAGTTATTTGGCTCTTAGATGTTCCTGTGTTTGTTTGAACACTCAATAAATATGTCATTAAAGTACATTATCTCATGCGTTGTCGATTTGGAACACCTCAGCTAAGGCTATAGCTTCCTTTCCCTCTGTCCCCGCTTCAAAGGCATTGACAAAATGGTAGATAGACAAAGTTGGAAGGCACTGTTTCTTTGCAGTCATATTAACGTGTTAATTGCTGGACCGAGTAAGAAAAGACAAAACTGAATTTATCAAACGTCTGATCAAACACAAAGACCATTTGGATGAATATTCCACCCCAACGTTCCATGTTGTATCAATCGGCTTACTTGCTAGTTCGATAGTCGAGGATAATCCATAGCGATTGTTGAGGCATTCATTACAAAGAAATCGTGATCTTGTTGGAAACGAGTCAAACACATCTTCAATGGCATGTCAGGAGACGTCGAAGAGAAAATTAAACTTTGGTTTACATGCAAACGTCCTAATCGTCATCCAAGTATAATTTCTGTTACACACAATTTGTTTCAACAAGATAAAGCAAATAACACAATTAATCCCAATACTCATTATGAGGTCTTGCTTAAAAGTCTATGAGTTAAATCTGAACGGCATATCTTAATCAAACAGTCAGGAACTCCTTTGCTGAATTATGCTTGTGACAGTGCCACACAAACACCACTTTCTTATTTACTCGTCGATGTAAAACCTACCGCTCTAGATTATTTCCGATATGATAATCATCTGTTTCACCACTGGTGCCAAGACTGGGGGCCAGTCATTTACACCTCTTAGCATGGAAAAACTTAAAACATTCGACACGTTGTTTCTGTTCAACAATAGTCGATACAATTTCCTTTCAGTCTCATTTTCCAACCAAATATGTTTAATGCCTCTAATACATTGATAACAAGCCCATTTGTTAGAAGACAGCCTCAGTGAAGTCTTACCACTATTTACGCTCATATCACATCATGATATCATCCTCTTGAAGAGAAGATAAAAAGGATCTCTTTTTGGATAGACCCCATACGTTTACCTTGGAATATTATGAACGCACAAAATCTGATTTTATGCCTTAAAAGGTAGAAATGGGCACCCGATTAACCCTCAGTCCTATTCGCACCAAGATGTCACAGTCACAACAAGAATTACAGCCGTTGATGGATTAAACCAATTTGTCAGAAACACAAAATTCGGAACTGTACGGTCTAGTCTTTTTTCCGTAGATTTCTAGGAAATAAACGAAGCTCTTATATGGATACAATCCACTAATGTACAAAAATCAGTCATAATCAGCGAATCCCTTAGAGTATTGAAAATTCTGGTTTAGGGTAAATTGAATAGCGGAGAAAAAAGTCTTGAAAGAAGCAAACCTCTCTCTCAATAGATATATAAATAAAAGCTTTTTATTATATGCGCATTTACTTATTCTACATATGGCTTAATTATATAAACAAATATACACTACAAGGAACAAATTAAATGAATTTATGCCTTATTCCAAACTAAATACATTAGTGCAGATTCATCAGTACACAAGAACAACATTTTTAATGCGCACATAACTCCGCCCAGATAAATTTAAACTTAGCCATCCCTTTCGAAAGAAAACGGCCTTTTGTTGTACTTGAAAATGAAATCTAGAGTCTTATTGTGAGTGAATGCGCATTGCCACAACTTTGCTATTTGATCAGGAATAAATATATTTTAGTATTTTTGTCGATTCTACGAAATGATGGACTGGATTTATCTGTGCCAATTCAACATGAAGTACATCGGATTTCAGCAGTGAGAGAGCAGCTTTTTGACATATGCTAGTGTTTGTTTTTTTGTCATTGTTTGGAATCATAATGAGGGAAAATATGAAGCCTTTCAATTGTAATTGTCAAAAAGACACTTTGGAATATAATGTTTATTTCATTTTGAGTGCAATAAGGAG
>QKMX01216010.1:3877-17428 GCA_003401595.1 Venustaconcha ellipsiformis
GTGGCCATATGTTATGGCAAATCAATATCACTTGGTGGCCATATGTTATGGCAAATCAATATCATTTGAACAAAAATTGGAAGGTCTTCAATCTAGAATGCTTTCAGTCAAAACTGGTTAAATTTTGACAAGCAGCTTCTGACAGGTTTCAAGGATTTATTATTTTTGTTATGACCTTATCAGATGACTGATCAGCATTATTTATTTTAAAGACTAGGATCCTTTGTTGAATTTGGACAATCTAATTATTTTCCAGGCATTACATTATGTCATGGTATATCATCATTTGAAAAAACCTGAAAGGCATTTATCCTAGGATGCTTTATTTCAATTCGATCAAAATTTTTCACAACCAGTTCTCGTTTTTTATTTTTACTGGGACCATATTTGATGGTGGATTAACATCAGTTATAACAACCTAAATTTCCAGGATACTTTCTTTCAAATTCAGGTATTTTGAGTGTCCTTTTACAAAGATCACATCTGAATGTTTTTCTTTTTTAGTTATTGCAGCCAAATCTGATGGTGGATCAGTATCATCAGCAAAATTTGAAAGCAGATCTTAACTGTCAAATTCTGACGAAATTCTGCTCAGCACTTTCTGAAAAGTCATTTAAGGTTTTCCTGCTTTATAGCAATGGTGGCCCATCTAACGGCAGATTAGCAACATGTATACAAATGTAAAAATCCATTATGTCAGGATGTTATATTAGTTTTGGTCCAATTCTGTTTAGCAAATTTGGAAGAGCTTTAGTTTTTAAAAATATTTTAGCAATGGTGGCCATATTTAATGTCGGATCAGCATCTGTATTCATGACAGGGATCCTCTCTGCTAATTTGGTTGAAATCAGTTTAGTGGGTTCCTAACAAGTTCAAAATAGCAACTGTTGATACATGGATGGAAGACAATGCAAGATGGATGCAGGTCGTACCATAAACTGACTTAGCCTTTGGTATTGTAAACTTTAAGAATTTATTTTATTCTTTTTGTGTAACAAATTTATGTGGTTTTATTTACGATAAATTCATATTATTTTATGGGATGCCAACTTTTGTGAATTTCAAGGCTGCTACAAACCAAAATTTAAAGACCCAATGGAATATTATCTTCCTGTGGAATCGTAAAGACCATTTCTTCAATCTACTAATTTAAATATCAATCAAAATATATTTCACAAGCCTTACACCCACAAGAAAAAGAATTCAGTCTATTTTTTATTTCTCCTTTAACTCTTGGGTATGTTTCATATAGTGAAGATGATCACTTATCTTCACAAAATGGTAATTGCTTGTTGGGTCTTTAAATTTGCAGTTTGTAGCATCAAATCAAGACAAACTGGTACCCTAACAATTAAAGTACAAATGCAATAAAAGTTGTACACTTTATCTTACAAGAGATCCTTGTCATATTAATAAACTTACTCTATTTTATCCTCTTGCTCTGCAAATTCTTCCTCGTTGAATCCAAACTGGTCAATGAAGTTGGAGGTCATCTGTTGCAGCTGGTAATCAGAGAATGCCTGATGAATAAACCAGCAACATAATAATGTCACCAGCTACATAGCTAACTTAGGGGCAGGGGAAAAAAATACAACCACAAGGCTGTGAAACCAAGAGAAAAAGAAAATGCTGATGAAGAAGGGAATGGGAATAAGTTTGCTTAAAAAAAGAAAAAAAAAAGAAAGAAAAACACTGATTTCTAGTATACCTACATTTTCTTCAACATGGCCTATTATAAGTCATGCCATCAGCAAAAACATTCTACATCTATGAAGTCCAGGAGGAATCCATGCATGGAGTCAATTTCATGGCTTAATGTAAATTAAAACTTATCTTCTGCAGCAAGGATACATGTACTATTTCAACTGTTAAAGTTAGTTTCCTTTATTAATCAGAATAAATAGCATTTTTGTTATTTGGTCAACGAGAACAAAAAAGTACCCACCAACTTAAAAATATGCAAATATGCTTTTTTTTTAGCTGGACAGCAAGAAGATGCTATGGCATAGTATACTTTATCTTTTGACATGCATATAGAAAACGCCTTTCATATGGCATGGTAAAATATCACTCTTCTTACTTTTAGCTCAACATCCTGGCTTCATTTTTATATATTATGGGTCTCCAAAAAGCATGGAAGGAACATTTCAATCACAAATAAAATGAAGTTTCAATTGATCATTTTCTGATCAGATTGTATGAACTGTATTTTATCTAATTACAAGCTAATTTCAATTCTTAAGCAAGCCATGAACTATGTATACAGTTGTAAAATAGCCAATTATAACGTGATATTAAAGTGTTCATACATCCATGGACTAGAATTCAAGCTCACATTTCCCTCGGCATGCTCCGAGATGGAGGATATCACCTAGGCATGTCATGAGAGGCAAACAAACAGTGGCAGAAGCTGTGATGGCAGTGGCTAGCATACCAGTCTAGTGAATTAAGAGTATGGGTATCAATCATACCTTTGGAACATCTCAGCTAAACTAATGGCGTACGTCCTAGGATAAGGCATTAAATAACTCGCATATGTTGCTATGTTGTTAGCATCAAATAAAGAAGAAAAAAAAAAACCCACAATACTGGTACTTTTCTAATCCAGGAAAAAAAATTTAAAAAATTGGCAGTTTCTGTAAGATGATATGTCTCATGGTTACTAGGGATCCTGGAAAATTCAAAGTCTATTGGTGAAAACCCCATGGTGATTGACTATCCAACCTTGAGTAGTAAAAACATATTTTCAAGATGGCCACTATATTGGCTGTATTAATAAAAGGATCAGCTCCATTTTCATTTAAAAAAAAAAACAAAAACAAAACATCAACAAAAGAGATAAGAACATTTTTGGTTAAAACCCAGAGTTGACCTGACTTTTTTTTCAGAAGTAGTCACATTAACAAAATTTTCAATATGGCTGCTATATTTGATGTCAGCTCCACACCATTTTCACTTGACTTGGGACCTTCTTGGTATCATAATAAGTTTTTCAGTGAATAGCCATTACTGATATGACAATACACTGAGGTGAATGAGATGCAAGATGAGATCACAAGACTGTCCAAAAATGATCACTGTAGCAGCCATACTGTATGTCCAAACAGCAACATTTTCACTATGGTCCACGCTCATTCATCCTGAAGACCAATCAGACTTTGGGACAAATGAGGGTATGGTTAAGGTATTTCTGCAATTAGTTTAAGAGGTGTAGCAATAACAAATTATTGTAACAGGTGGACAGATAACTTACAACAAGCCATCCCATAAGCTTTTCTGGTCTATGACCAGTAGAGCTAAGCTAAAATATGTTCTCAATGCGAGTTTGATACTAAAATGGGTCCATGTCATGAAAATTTTAGATAAGGAGTGAAGACAGGGTTTAAAACCCTTCTAACACATGGCTTCCTAGCTGAATATGCAAGACATTTTTGTCTAAAGAAACATGTATTAGAAGGGTTATAAACCTGCTTTCTTCACTTGGAACAAAATATTTCATATTGGACACCATTTTAGGATAAAGTTTGGAATGGTGCACAGGAAACAAAAGTTGGCTTCCTTTGCAACATGCTCTAGACCAGTGGTTCCCAACCTTTTCAAGTGTGAGGAACCTTCATAACTACAACAAAATTTTTGTGGACTTTTGGACTCCTTTGGATTAACCCTACAACCTAATTCGATGGGAACAACTGTTTTTGACAGATAATAAGTAGGCAAAGAAAAAAAAAAGCAAAATTATCAATACTTGTTACATGAGAGATGTTTGGAAATACTTATTTGTGATGCTTGTTAAGGGTAGAAAATGCATAAGTTTATGCTCAAATTGTGAATCTGCATGACTTGTCCCTGGTACAAGAAATGCAGTTTTACTAAGTACATTTTTTTTTTTTTTACAAAGTCCAGACTACTGACCATCCAAACCCAATCAGAATTTTGTTACCTACTCAACTGTGATCAATTTTCCAGCTCTTACACTCCTAAACTGTGCAACAAAACAAGCAAAACCAACAAGTATAGTAAAATCAACAAATAATTTATTTCCTTTGAATACAAAGTGAAAATTTAAAAGACACTAACAGTATAGTTAATTAAATCAGAATACAAAAATGTTCTATCAAAAGTCATAAAGTATAGAATGTTTTGAATGAGTTCCAAGGATATCCTGATAAACCAGAATCATATAATCCAGAATGTCTTTGAATGAGTTCTCAATAATCCCAAAACAGTAATTTAGTTCAAAAAGTCCATGAGCACTTTGTAATTCCAATAACTTGTTAAATAAAAAATTCCTCTCAAATTATATCTAAACACAACTATAAATCTATAAATGATTCCAAAGATTGATATTAAACCAAATAAATAATTGTTTACCAAATTCTTTATATACATATTTCCCCTGACCTATGTTGTAACAGTGTTCTGGAAAATCCAATTTCCTAATGGAAAATTAAACCAAATTGAAAAAAAGAACTTTCTAAGCTCACAAAACAAGTTGTGACCCAACTCAAATCTTAATAAATATCTTGCTTACTTCTACAAAAGTAGGGAGAGCAAAAACTTCATTTTCACAACTCTGTCATGGATATGAAAAGTCATAACACTACAGAAATTAAACTTACACAATACCAGTTTACTTTTTAGAGAAAATAGAGAATTGTAAGTTTCCATGCAACTGCTACAATGTTCACATGCACATACTCATTCTTAGCCAAACCTTCAAAAAATGTTTCACCAGTGGGTTATTTCTATATCAGAAGGGATACAATGAAAACCATAGTAGAAAAGAAGCATGCCAATTTTGTCCTATGCTAGCTAGTATCACATTCTGAACTTTAGTGTTACTAATAAATATATTCTGTTCACCCTCAATATATTTCTGAGTGCAGTTGTACCTGGAATACCTAACACCACCCCACACAACATGCATTCCATGAAAAATAACTGCAAATTTGGCTGAATGTGAACAAATGGTCAAAAAGATTTATTTTATCATATACATATGAAAGGTGCTAAAATGTTTGAACATTATTCATACACCATCATTTCTTTAGTATTTGAAAAACAATATTATGCCTAACCTGTTGCATAGCAGTATCTTGTGGGAATGGAATGTCACGGAAGTCTGCATCATCATCTTCACTACTGGAAGCTAGAGGATGACCTCGAACCTTGGATATAAAAATTAATATTTTCCACTATGAATGAACTGATGTCACATCAAATTTTTTTCTTCACAAATTAATATATTATAACTGCCAGACATTTTTTTAAAGCAAGATTATTCTCCATTCTCATTTGGAAATTGAATTGGCTAGCTAGCTCATCTGAATAGCATGAGAATTCTGAGTAATAGGTTGTCATGCATAAGCAAAACTAGAGCAGCACCTGAGTGAATTATGAACCATTCTTTCAAGCAAATGTGATATTAATACAAAATTCAACAATATATTGTCATATTTTACACTTGATATACAAAGAAAAAATTAAGTATGATCACTTAACAAATCTACTCTATCAATCTTTCTTGCATATGTCACTGAACCATTCATACGAGCGATAAAATTCGATACCACTGTTGTGGGAGAAAGATGATTGTGGAGCTCTTCCTTCATATTAAGATAGTATATAACCATTTATTGGCAAGGGAACAGTAACCAACCACTCCATGTTTAATAATAGTCATCCACAGAGGCACTAGAAGGTCATGGTTGACTAACATCACCACACACAACATGCATTCCATGAAAAATAACTGAAAATTTGGCTGAATGTGAACAAATGGTCAAAAAAAATTATTGTATCATATACATATGAAAGGTGCTAAAATGTTTGAACATTATTCATACACCATCATTTCTTTAGTATTTGAAAAACAATATTATGCCTAACCTGTTGCATAGCAGTATCTTGTGGGAATGGAATGTCATGGAAGTCTGCATCATCATTGTTTTCTACTATTGTTTTCAACATGGTTGATTGTGGACTGTGGAGGTGACAGTCAATGTACAAAGTCTTCAAATTCAACTTGATGATAAGCCATTATTTTCTTACTATATATTTGGAGATCTGGATCTCTGCCCTTTTGACCCCATAATGTTTAAGTTTATTAGCTTAAGTGTAAGCAATCCACAAAGTTTGGCCAAGGAACTTGCTGCAGAGCATTAGTTTTTCTGTAAAACCCATTTTTCTTAGAGTTGCTTTAATCTTTCCACCCCAAAATCAATGCACCTATTCCAGGCCTAAAGTGCAAACCATTCACAGAATTTTATCATTGTACATTATCAAAACATTGGTCATTATCAGTTACAATTGACTATCACTCATTTGGCCGTTTTATTCTCCCTTAAAATAATTGTAACCCATCCTGAAATTTTTTAAGAGATAGTGGACAACTCAAGTTACACTGCAGACATTAAACTAGTAACAGCCAGACAACATCACAAGATCAATGTATTTAATTGCTACAATTATTAAATTAAATCTTTAGAAGAAGCAAACTGGATTTTTGAACTTCACATTCAAGGATTCATGATAAACAGGAGACACGAAAGATCCTGCTACAGATAAATTATTTCAATTTTCAAGAAGTGTTAATTGACACTTTAGCAATTTAGTGCTTTCATTGCTGGAAAAAAAAACTATTTGAATTTTGCAGGTAGGAAAAGATCATTTAAATTTTAGCCATGAGATTCAATGCACATCCATGTACAAGACTGAAAATGTATGCTTACCAACTCGACTGTGTTTTTCTTATTTGTTTCTGCAAGGTCACCCGACAGAAATCCTTCCCATTTTTTCTTATATTGTTCTGGGACTCCTGAAATGTACATTTTTCACAAACCTGACCAAGATTTTCTTCACAACTACAGCACACATGTAAAAAGCCAATACTGAAATTTTTCTGACAAGTAATAATCATAATGCACATTAAACAGGTTAACATGTTTCTTTTGCAAAAGTAACAACTTGTAAATACTAAACTAAGTAATTCTAAGTTCACTTTAGCTGCCAAAAACAGCATTTGCATATCTGTTTTAGCAGTTGCAATAGGTTTTTTTTTGGGGGGGATGCAAATTTCAATCTTCTTATAATGGTCGCAAGCTTATCACTAGACTGGAACCAAGTTTTAAATTTTATTATGAAGTTATCAACAAAGAACTTTTCTAGGACACAGTTGATATGGCAACTGACAATGACTGCCAAGGTAAACCTCATGTAGATCATCAAATGCTGTTTCCTCTAACTATCAAGAATCTTAAGTTATTAAGAACTGTAAATGGTAACCCATATACTTACAGCAAATATTATTTATTACTCAAATATATCCATATACATGAAATTAATGCACAAAACACTGATATTACCTAACCTTAATTTAAGCAGCATTCAAAACTGCCACTTACCTGACAAGATTGTAGCTTTTTCAAAATGGTTTTGTTGTTTTGTTTCAACAGCTGCTGGCCAAATTCCAACAGTTTCATATATGAATGTTGATTTCAAACACTATGAACTGAAATACTCCTATTTTTATTACTGTAGCTTTTCTATAGTAGAACTTAGCAAATCTATTTATGTCAATAATGATCAAAGAGCTGAAAGTTACCTTTAAAAAAAAACAAACTTTTATTGGACCCCATCCTCAAATTCAAATACCATCACTTCTTCCATCTGCATGTGTTTCCACATCCATGTTTTATGTCCAGAATTGATCTTTTCTATCTCCTTAGTTCTGTGTCAAAGTTTTAGCTTTTCCATCTCCTTGTTCTTTTTCACAATTATGTCATCGCATTTCATTCCAATTTTAGCTTGTGTCTCTTTCTTCACTGTTCCACTTTTTGGATTACCACCTTCTTGTCAAGTATCTATGTTTTTTGGCCTTGCCATCTCTTTTTTCTATATCCCAGTTCTTAGTCATGGTTCTAGCCTTGCTCTCTCTTTATTATAGTTCCAGATTTAGCACTGACCAAGCAGTCCTAGTTCTAATGATACTTGTGGCAGTATATTTAAGTTACACATCTTCAAAACTTACACTACTATTTAAATGTGATCAGAATTGATGATGTTACTGTCATGGAACCTTGCTAACTGATATAGCAGCATACATATATTTTCTAAACTGTTTGAAGTGATCAAAGATGGTAGACTAGAGCTCAAATTGTAAGGTCTTGATTCAGTGTCAGGACTATTCCATGAATGTTTGTATTGGCATGTCAAAAGTCAAGTCTCTCATCAAAATTATGATAAGCACTAGCCAGTCTGTTTCTTTTTTTTTGCAGGATGTGTGAAAGTTCAAAACAAAAGCTTTCTGAAAACTAGTATTGTTGCTATGCCAATCATATAGCAATCCATTCCAGAGGAGTAGCAATAACAAAATTTTCTAGATGGCTTCCATGGTAGCCATACTTGATGTCAGATCAGCACCATTTTCATTCAGGACCAACTAGACATAACGAGACTAAGTGAAAACCCATTGTTGCTATGACCATACATTTTGGAAGATCGGTGAAAAGATTTTCAAGCTGGACAGTGGTTGTCATTGATGTCATAATTGATGTTATCACTAGTCATAATTCATAACAAGTGGTGACAGGTCAATTAGAGTGTACAATCCAAATCCAAAGCAGACTACCAGTATGCTATGTATTGCAAATGTTGCAGTTGACATAGTTCTAATCCAAAAAATAAAGTGCAAGTGATAGATGGATGACTGGAAAGAAAGATCTATGTACAAATATGTATAAAAAAAAAGTTTCTTAGGCAATGGCGAATCAGTCTGTTATTTTCAGTTCAATATGACTTGTGAGTATAAATGATACTTTTTATGAATTTTGGGCAAGGTAAAAGCAAGCTGAGATCTCTTGATTTTGGTATCTAATGTTTTTGTGTTTTGCTCATTATTACAAATCCTTACATATCTGTCCCAAAGCCTTTATGAATGACATGAAAGTACAAAAACCTTATCAATATTCAGTTACCATCTATGCTCGCTTACAAGTCCAATTGCAAAATAATAAAAGACACTCCCCTAACTAAACGTACAGATCCATACCTTCCAAATCACTATGCAATGGCAGATCTGGGTCTATTCATTTTGCAGTAGGAGTTGACTTATAAGAAAAGGTGGACCATTTCACCCATGGCTGACATACTTGAAAGCATATGAACCTAAAGATACAGTTCTGTAATAAACCATATTAATTTTATAGAAATTGGCTGATGTTTGCTTCCAAAAATGTCCCAGCTTTACTTGCAAGACATTTTCTTTTTTCTACATGTTGCATCTGTGACATCTATATTTACAATTATTTTACAGCAATTAAGAAATTCAATAACTCTGAAAAAATGATTCAATATTCCATAAACAGAACTTATTATGAATAAAGCTGTACAGACTTTATTTGTCATCCATGACAACAAAATAACTAATATGGATTAAGGCCATTCTCATCTCTATATCAACTCATTCATGAAAACATCACATCTGCAATGCATTAAAAACAGTTTTATATGTAACAAAATTTAAACACAAAATACAAATTTTTATATAAAAAAAATTGAAATTCTTATCCATTCCATTAAAGATTGTTTTCTCTTACCCTCTAAAAATCCTTTAATACGTTCCTTATTTTCACCCTTTTCAATAGACTGTACAATATCATTTGCCATCTTCGTCAGGTGGCCCATATACCCACGTCTTCTACCACCTTCTCGGGTCCTAGACAAAACGAATAAATACATTGTAATTAATTACTAAATTAAAAAAACGTACACTTTAAATGAACATTTTCAGACCTTACACTCAAACATGTTTTGCCAAAAATTATCAACTTACTCTATGCCAAATGTTGCCAGATCAAATGATTCTATGTCACTAGTTAACTAAAGCACAATATAAATACATGAAAAAAACATGAAGCTTTACAAAAAACAAAGAAAATTGCATGCACTCATGTATGTGTCAGGCAGATATGGAAAAAAAAATGTAAAAATACTGCAGTCACTGAACCATGAACAGTAGATTAGTTGTGTTTTGATACATTGGTGTATTAACCATCACCAAATTTAATTACAGCATATTTATGAATGTGATTAATAGGTTAACACCAAGAATAATGATGACTCTGGCAACAACAGGCTGATGTGGAGCTGACACTGCCCACCTGACTTACATACCAGTTGACCATTTCACTAAGAATTCTGCAGCACTGTAAAAATGCAACATACATAACTTTTCTCCAAAACTTTTTATATTGTGAATTCTATCAATTTCTGATCTTTAACAATAAAGTTACTGACAAAATTTGAATTTGTGGTCATCTGAAGCACTGGGATTTCATATGTATTTAAACTTTAATTCACTGGTGTTTGGGCAGATGTTTGCTGTTTTGTGCGCTCTTTATTCTTGGTAATTACATGGTGAAAGTAACAAATAAAAATACAGAAAACCCAGGGTGGGTGTGGAGATTTAAAACTACTTTTAAGCTCCAGGGCTCTAGCAACCTGAGCATATTTGATCTGATTCATTTTCAAGTTATTCTTCCACCACTATCTTTTTGCAAAATCTTCTCTCACTATCTATATCCTCTGGCCACACCCAGTTCATTTGTTTTTGAACCCTTGTTCTAAATGTTGAATAAAACTTCCCACTGATAAAAAAAACTCATGGCAACAAACCATAAAGTGTTGAATGCTTCTTAATAACTGAACATCTACAAGAATGCAAAACTGATTAAGTGCATACTAAAATGTCATACGGCACTATCACAATTCAATACTGTAGTTTATGGCTACTCAAATAAATCATATTTGCAATGAAGGGAAGATTTGAAAATAGCTGGATCTTAATTAAAAAAATTCTCATATAACGCTACAGAACTCACGGTAGTATCTGATAAAATAACTTAGAAATATACAGTTTCTGAATTTTGTTTAAATATTAATCCCCACCAACAGAACCACCCAAAACCAAAACAAAAACCCAGAGATTTACACAAAATTGGAAAATATTTGGAACCTCTCCAATAATAATAAGTGTCTCAAGAGAAAATCATAACAGGGCATTTTTCTTCTAATTAACAACTATAAATTTAAAAAAAACAAAACAAATTCCAAATAATGTGCAAATAAATAAAAAAATGCATAACATATGTGACAATGAATAAATTACAAATATTTCTGGACTTCAATGTGGCAATATAGGCTATTGTTTATCACTATATTTAACAAACATGTCCAACTTGTTTCCAAATATTATAGAATTCGAATCTTAATATTTTGGAAATAATTCTCTGCAAATAAATTCCTAAATTTGGCACTTTGCCAATTATTTTATCTACTTGAATTGTTACTTGTCATTTATTTCTTTTTTCTTTCTTTTTCAGTTACGAATTCCAAATAATTCATTGTAACGCTTAAGGTACATTATTTTCCTACTTTTTAGAACTTATTAAACTAAAATGTTTGCAACTTTAAATTTTTTTATTGTTTTTCAATTTCTGGATGAAGGGAAGAAAACTGTGACCCAAACCTGTGATTATCAATTGATTATATCACCGTTTAATTAAAAAGTCATTTTAAAACAAACAATTTTATTACACAGCTTATGAAATGAGAACGACTTCTAACTGCTTAATTATTGGATTTTGCACAAAATAAAAACTTATGTATATTGTGGATATATGCATATTTACTACATTTGATAAAAATCTGCTCAGAAAAGGTCACTGACGAATTCACACAATCACAACATGCAGGATCACTGCATGCCTTAATCCTACCCATAACTGTTCCCATCAACGATCTTCATGAACTAAGTCTACTTACAAAGTCTACTAAAACATGGATCAGAAAGATTTGGAACAAGTTTGTCCAATCAAATGCAAGATCACCTAATATGTATGGAGTGTTGTTTAGATATGCATAATCTAATCTGAAACAGGGAGATGTAATAAAGTTCAATAAATATATGCAAGACCACCTCATTAATGTGTGAAGCTTGATCATTATCAAACATGTCCAAATCTTGATATAACTACATTCCAAACTGATCCAAGCTAGATCAGAAATACAGCTCACATGTGAACATGCTCTACAAAACTGATGCAAGATCCCTTCATTAATATGTGTAAAATCTTGCTCATTATCAAACAGGTTGGAGATGTTAGTAATATAAGTATACATTCAAAGGTGATCGAAGATGAATCAGCGGTTACATGCTCAGCCAATCAGACACAAAATCATTTTATTATTATAAGTGGATCTCACTCATTGTTAAACTCATTCGATATCTTGAAGATACAAACATTTATTCTAACCCTAATAAAAATAATCAGAACATAAATATATACAGCTTGCAGAATGTTTAGCAACGAGATGGACTAACAGATGGACACAGTGATTGCTATATTTAACCTGAATTACATACCACAGAGTAATGTTGTAACAACTTTGATGCCAGGGAATGTCATAAGCTTTCCTGCACTTTCATGGAGACAATGATAAAAGGGCTACTATTATGTGAATGGGTCACAAATTTTGCAAGGAAATGTTACAAGTCAAATGCCTTTTTTTTTTAATATAAAAAACCTCATGTAAGTTGCAAAAATATCACTTGTTCCATTCACATATTTTTTCAAGGGTACATTTTTCTTTATGACAATATACATTTTACTAAACATGTTACATTGCTTTTAAATGGCCTGAATTTCTTCCTCTTTTCCAAATATTTTAGTCATACAGGCTATGTAATAATGATTGCATAACTCCTGAAAATCATAATAAATATTTGAATTTTTCATTTTAAAAATTGTCAAAGAAACATACTTACTGCTCCTGCTCATTTTCTTCCCATACATCAACCAACCTTCGAATTAACCTACCACCAGAAAATAACTGAAAATGAAAACACGCATATCAGTTACATGAGCTGCTAACTGCAAGAAACAAAAAGTGAACTAAATGAACAAAAGAGTGCACTAAATGAATCTTCTGGTTAAAGAAAAATCAAAGAAGGCATATATTGTACCATTTTTAAAGACTTTGAAAAACATGAAAATGCCACTTCAGGATACAACTGGATTACCAAAAATGTTTTTAGTTATTGTTCTAAACATACACTGAATGACAAATATACACTTATATGACTCAGAAGACAAAGAGTACAGAAAATTAAACAAAATGTACAACTGCAAAAAATAGGTCAGTGTTTTAATGTTTCTGATCAGTGTAGCACTCTTTGTAACATAGCTGCATATCGAATTACATCATTCTGCTGAAAACACAGCTAAAGAATTTGATGTAAACTACCACACAAATTGGCTCATAATGACAGCATTATATTCCACATGAAACATCTATATATCAATACATGTGACTGCACAACTCAGCTCAATACAAGTGTATTACAATTAGCTAAAACACAAGGTCAGTGATTTATTTTTATCAATCTGGAGTCTGAAAAACCAAGCTTTGTACATGTTGTTGTTGTGGGGTTTAAATCCATTTTTCAGCATACAATAGGCTATACATGGTGGACAGTATTAATGGTGGAGG
>QKMX01216037.1:0-13390 GCA_003401595.1 Venustaconcha ellipsiformis
AAATAAAATAAAAAAGAAATTTAAAACTAACATACAAGTAATTAAATTAAATATGCCTAACACCAGCTCAACACAACAATGCTCATAATCTCTGGAATACTACCTCCAGCTCCTTTACCATGGCTGCTGATACTCAGTAACATTCTTCCTCAAAACTTTGCGTCTCCAGAAAACAACTACAAAGTGTTGGCTATGATTTGTTGCGGTGAAAAACTTTCACTGTACGTGGACACCGCCTCACATTTATCGGTCCGCTTGACTTTGAGACGCCCATTCTGGTTAGGTTAGTTGCCAGAGGATCTGACAGCTATTCGGCATGGAGTGTCGCGTGCTCTTAAACAGAGGTTGTGAACCACTCCCTCCTAGCTTACCCATCAGTCTGCCCTCCTGGCTAAACCTTCCACGTCATCTGTAGACCACGCTGAACAGCTTTCGGACAGGACTTGGTCGTTGTACAGTCAACACTGTTCAATGAGGCCACTCACTCTTTCTGTTGCTGCTGTGATCTACAGACTATGTCACACATTATGAACAACTGTCTACTGACAAAGTTCCCCGGTGGACCATAGGCTTTGCATCTTGCTGATGATGGCGCTATTAAATGGCTAATCACGCACTACACAGGATATTAATAATGACCTAATATTGAATTTATTTGGGTTTACGATCAGGAAGTTCATATTTTGCGCACACGACAGAATTCCAAGAAGTTGTCTGTAAACGAACTCTTTGTCAAAAGGCATAGAAGTTCCAAATTATCCATTTTGATTCTTTTTCTGTCATAAGTAATGATAAATCATCAACTGAATCCTTGCCGTTTTCTTGAAAATCTCAGTAAATGGCTCTACGATTCGTCTCCGTACTTTGTGGAAAGACAAATTCTATGGGTTAGATCTCCAGAGAAGTCATTGGAGGGGAGGAATAGTCACACAAGTCTTTATACTACTAATTCACCACTGCTTCTTCAGAGATAAGATTCAAAGCGTCATCCAAATTCTCTTCATTGTTTTCTTATTGCTCTTCATCATACATATAGAATGTTTAATTTGACTAGGATGATCGTTTTCACATAATAACAATGGGTCAGCACTGTAATTATACATCCTGTTTTTCCTGTTCATCTCGACATCATCATCGCCACTTCGTCTTTCTCTTCTTCGTTTTATTCTGGTTCAAAGACATCTTCGTCATTTATCTCCAAAGAGACTCTACAATCAAAAAATAGATAAGATTCTTCCATTTCTTCTTATAGTCTTAAAACACTTCACTCAACGTGTTGATTTATACCGTATTTTCGAATTCTGCATCCAAGGTCACGTTCACCGTCTCGGGCAGATGAACTTTAAACTGAAGTTCCACACGAAGTTGGAGTGATTCTATAGTGCGGAAATGTCTTATGTCGCTTCCTTGAATAGGAGTGAAATCCAAAACTCACAAAGTGTAACCTCCTGCATAATGGTGGTGCAAAATGCTATGGCTGATGTTGGTAGCTAACTGCCCGGAGGTTTGTTTTATAGCAACAGGTGTAACCTCAAGTTATTCTTCTTGTTATCTTCAAAATAAGGTTCGAAGGGCTTGGTATACAAGGTCTCGACTGACTTCGATCTTGGACACTTTGTAGTGTCGAAATCTGAATGGATTTTAGTTTGCGGTGTCCGTCAAAGACTCAATTTTTGAAGATACAAATGATTAAATGTTTAATTAAATGATCCTAGAACAGATGATCTTCTATCTTCGGTTGCAGACGCAATGGTGAATGTTTTCACATCCACTCATTGCATCGGATTCTTGCCGGTCGTTCTGCTCAATGTGTGCCCGATGTCGTTTCCCACTTTAGATAACATTTCCACGCGTCATACGTAGAGTCTGGCTTCTTGGATTTTGGTTTTATAATAGGCAGTATGAGCCATCAAATGTAAAACGAAACTGCTTCTATCCAGTCTCAGGCGGACATGTTCTTAACTTTGAAAATGTCAGTAGCAGGCTATGAATTATATTATGGATCAGGACACTTCGTTCCGTTTTGTCAAGGTCTTTGCCAAAGTGAGAGTCGAAAATACTGGCAGATGTGTCCACTAAAATAATAGCCTGCATGAATTTTCATTCCAAAGATGTGCCATTGAAGAATGGTTGTTGATTGTTTTTGGATTCGTGAAAACCATTATCGTTTTCTTTCAATGTACTTGTTCTTGTGGACTCGATTGGGTAAAACTCGTTTGGTGTTACTGGTGCAATAAGATAACCGGGTTGGCGTCGGATTATAAAGACGAACATTAATGATGGTTTAAAGAAACAATGTTTATTTATGAATGATTTAATGAAATGACTGTTTGATTCGTGCGCTAACAAATTCCAATTATTAGATATTTAACAAAATAAATGCATTGAGATTTAAATGAAATGTGAACTGATATGAAAGAACAAATCTTAAGGAGTAAAAAGATACAATGGTTAATGATTCAAAATAATTCCACACAAACAATGGAAAAAATATTCACGCAAACATTGGCAATTTCCACACAAATATCCGTAAAATCTCTTGTTCTCTGCAGACCCGTATTTCCATAAGGCTTCAGTCTTCACCACGTGCTGGCTTTTATGTTCTTTAGGGCCAACTTCACCGCCTACAGCAGCACACTGGATATAATACAACTTTAATTATCACCACAGCTAAACAACAATTGCAATGCGGCGCATATACGAAGATACAGAATAACTATCACTCCGTCATTCATTCACTCCTTCAGCACTACATTCGTCATTCACCAGTCACCATTCACCAGTCACAGGCTATCAATCAACCAATCACCAATCAGTCATCTGATCAATAATATCCGCATCCGTGTACTACAAATGATAAGGTCATGTATAACAGCACGTAATGACGTTATGTACTGTAAACTTGAGCGATTATTTTATACAAATTCTATTATCAAGATTGGTATACACGGTGATAATCGTCTGACAAGTATTATAGTACTTAGCGTAACAACATCTCTTCCATAATAAATACAACATTATTGCGAATAAAATCGTTCTGTTAAGTTATATACGGGTAAACTAAAAGACAGACTATAAAATTGTATTATATGACACAAGTCGGAATTACCTAACATACAATATAAATGTGACATTAAATGAAATTATATCCTATAATAAAATAGGAGAATAATATTTAACTCACATACATTTGCAGCTGGAGATCGCGTCATAAAGTGGATTGCTCACTGACAAGACTCTTCGTAAAATAATGTTTAGCTCTACGATGAGGTAATTTATACAGGTAATTTATACACAGGCCATGTAACCATACACTGCCTGTACGCTTAAGGTATATCGGTTTTCCTCAATGTAAGCAATTTGCTCAAGCAGCACGGAATGAACCGAACTCACCATTTTCGAAATAATATACGATATACATAAACCACCCTCGAGTAACGCTGTACACAGAAACCAAACCCGAGCACATGTATTTAATCCAAATAATAGATAAATGATAGATATATATATAATTCCGTGACAAAGTTCCTAATGAGCTTTGTGGTCTGATTGGATGGCCTCAGGTGAGGTGGCCGTGAAATAGCACAAATTATTATTGGAAAATATATCCATAGAACTATCACTGGGTAATGTTAAATAGCACTGGTTATCACTGGGTAATGTTAAGTAGCACTGGCTATTTCAAAATTCGAGGTTTCTGCGTTCTGAGTAGTCACTCGAGATCAAAGGAGTTTCCAGAAAATTGTTGCTGCCGATGTTTTAGGGGTGACTGGTGTTGGCTGCAAGGCTCCCGTTGTGGCTGTAATATTCATGGAATGATTGGTTATAACCAACGAAACTGCTGAGTAAAATTGCCCACATTTGTTTGTCTCCTTGTTCAAAACTCATATTGGCCACGGCTGCTCCGAATACATAATACTCTACAAAGATCTGGCAGAAGAGGCGATTTGCGTTTTAGGCATACGTTCTCTGCACAACACCCAGTGGGTTTGATTTTGCGGATCTTGAAAAGATGAACTCTGAGAAGAAGAGGTCGCTCATTATGATGTTGCTATTATTCTAATAGTCGGTGATTTGCGAAGCGTAGATCCAAGAATCAAGACTCAGAGGATGTTCTTTCCTACGCACGTTCACTTCTTTGACTTGGTGTTTGCCAAATTTACGAGTTCTTCGGTACAGAATGATTTCGATGTCGTACACGTCGTCTTCATTTTTGGCCACTAGTAATTCGGGCAAGTATAAAGTTCCTTTTAACAGTTCCAAGTACATGTCTTCCAGTTTATAGACGTGAGAATGATGGCCACGCAATCATCCAGTGACACAAGACAATTTGCTGGTCCAGTTTGTTAAATGACTTTCATCGAAGGTGCGTTGTGTAGTTAGTTCCTATACGTTACCGATCTCGCAGTCCACGTGTCTTGGAAACAGCAGTAGGGGATGTACAAAACAGTCGCTCAAAGAAAATCATTTCACTTCTTCGGTTGTGAACTAGATCAGCCGTGGTAAGACGTTAATGTACATGAGGGTGTGTCGGTGCAAATAATATTTCCACATGCTTTATTTTAACGTGAGTTGAAATATTACACGATGCTGCCTTGGTTTTGAATTCTGGGTAGTGAACAAATGGATGTCTGTTTTCTTCAATTTTTTTGGGAAAGCTTGGTTCAGAAATTCGGTGCCTTTATCTGTTTGCCATCGAATAGGCTGATGACCGCTTTGTTTTAATATCAGTTTTAAGGCGTGTACTAACCCGGCGTTTGTTTAGGAAGTACAAGGCACATCCAGACAAATTTGGAAAAGACATCGATGACACAAAACAAATATTTGTTGCCGCATATGTAGGTGGCCAAATGAGGGACATCGGTTAAATCGCCTTGCTATTGATGAACGACGCCCTTCACTTTCGTGCCACATCTGGAAAATTTTCGTCGAATAGATTTAAGTAGCGTGCACGTGGCTTGTTATTGTAACCGTTGTAGCCACTGAGGTAGACGTAGCACTTTTTATTTGCGTTTTGGCATCAAAATACAATTTTTAAACTCCTCCATAACCTGCTGAATATGCAAAATTGTAGTAAATGTTGGCTAAAAAATTCTTCATCAAAACTCTCTTCAATAAGTCAAGCAGTGTTCACTGATACTACTATAACTTTCGTGTGCTTGTTTGGAATGTGCTTGGCGTGCCCGACGAGCCACAGGAGTAGAAGCGGAGAGTGACGATGGCAAAGGGATGGCTTATGTCTTGCTTTCTTTTGTCTCTTCCGGTTTCCTTTTTGTACTACTGTCAAAGTAGGAGGAGATATCTTTTTGACCCAAGCGTTTAGTTCTTCTCGTTGGGGAGTGGGAAAAAGAAAGGTCAACAAGGACGTTACAGTCTTACTGGTTATGGGATATTTTGTCCGTCTTCTTCCTCTGGCATCCGTGAGGCTGCGTCTGTCTTCATCATTGGGCTGGTGACTGTTCATCATAACCTAGAAATCCGTCAGAGTCGGTTTAAGCTGTTTCGTTTGAGCCTTTATGGTGAAAGAGTTGAAGGCGCTGAAAACCTTGACCGATCCGTTTAGATTTTACCGCTTCTGACAAATCGTTGCTATCCATCAACGATTGCAATTCGCATTGTAACTGTTACATCTTGTTCAGATTATGAATCGGAGATAAAAGAGAGGCCCGTTTTTCGTGCCAACAATGGAATTTCATCCATCGTTTGTAGGGCACTAAAGTCACCTTGCCTTTTTCTATTAGATTCCAAAGTACACGCATGAGGTCTTCCCACAATTCCAAAGTACACGCATGGGGTCTTCCCACAATTATTATATTCATTCTTTTCCTACTTACCTCGAACCGCTGGGTAAAATAATTACAGCAAGGGCTGTTTGAATGAGTTGTTTTCGCTTGACTGACGGGGCTTTGGACTGATCAACAACACGTTCCAATGTTTGGCTAAGCGAGGACGTTATCTTTATTTTTCTTTCTTGACAGAAGAGTTACGGTGGTAGTGCACGTCTTTTGCATCAAAACATTTTTTTTCCAGGAGAAAAATAGCACTGAAGCGTTTCATATGGTACGGGTTATTTTTATACTGGAATACGTCTCCACTTATACCCAGTTAGCCGTATCATTTTCATGATTAGGTATCACTCGAGGATGAGGGGTTTGCAAGGGAAAGTTCTTGCTTGGATAAATCCAGTAACCTCTGTAACACTCCTAATGTCTCTTGGACTTGGATCTTGTGGTAATTTACATTTTAAGCGCTTCCGCTGTGGCTAAAGAAGAAGAAGAGGTCTTCGCAGGAGAAGAAGTTCATTTAGAAACGGGTTTCAATTTTTTGTCAAATCGGTTTTTGTTGGCATCTCGAGCAACGGCGAAAAGGAAGAAGCTTCTGCTGGAGACGCGGTCACCTTGGATAGTGGTTTGAGGAAGCAAGGCTGCGTCAGGAAAGCACTGCCTCTCATTCGGGTAGAAGCTGTTTTCTTGGAACTTTATTTTCTTGAGACTTTTCTTTTTCTGGGGAGGTGACCTTGTCATGCCATTCTTTTTCTTCTCGTGGGGTGACGTTTTTCTTGGGGGAGGATGCAGCTGAGGCATTAGGATAGCATTTTAAGAGGGAAAGATTGATGACACCTCCTAGAGAACCGCTAGCTGCAGGTTTCAAAATTATTTCTTTTTCTTTTGAGTATCCTTTCTGGAATCTGCCAGTTACGACAAGGCTACCTTATGTTTGTCAAGAAAGCGTTTGGTCAGATGAGGGATGTTTTTACTCTGTCACCGTAAACCATCGTAAGACTTCCTTTACAATGGCTTCTAAGACACGACCATGCTCCTGTGGAATTTGTTCGCTTCTGATGCCGTACAGGGCTCGAATCAATTTGGCTAAAATATGAGATTGAAAAGAAGTAATATTGACGATTTGTGAGACAGAAAGGAAGTGTCGGAGGTTTTCGGTATATTTTTGGATGACGATGGGGGCGTGTAAACGACGGGCTCTCGTTCTTGGCACCAATCGTGAAACAAGCGGTTACGAAATCGCAGATAATCAGGTGTGGTTGGTTATAAATTGACAAGTAAATGGTCGTTAGTTGTTTGAGTGGTATCATCGTAAGCATACGTCAGCAAATGAGTGCCTAAATATTTGGCTAATACTTGCATTTGAGATTTATCGCTGGGATATAGAAACAAAATCCACATAACGAGCATGATACGATTTGCTTTACATTGTTGAAACAAATTTTGTGTTATGTAATTGATAATGATGATGGCCTTAGTTTTGTAAACCACGTTTTAATTTCTTCTTTTCCTAGCATGTCGTTGAATACGACCAGATGAGTTTGACACGTATCATTCACGCTCCCATCATCTTCTCGATTAATGCCTTCCACGAAAATAATGGATTCTCCTTGGCTTTCTTGAAGGTGGCTGTAAGCCGATTACATATTTTGTAATACTACACAATGCGTTAGGGTGGACGATCGAATAAATGGGTATTGCACGCGATCATACGTTAGACCAATTCAGTTTTGTCTGAATCACTCGGTCTAGCAATCAATATGTTAAAGGGATGGCGATGATACAGTGACTCCCAACTTAAACAATCTAACATTTCGTCATTGACTCTGGAAGCAGATGAAGACGTAGCCATAGCGAAGGTGTTTAGAATTCTGAAAATAACATAAACAAGACAAGTGGATTTATACTTTTCCGACACGTTTATTGAGTGTTAAAAAATTCGATTTGACAAGAAAAACAAACCACCACGAGAGCCAAATTGTTAACTACGAGGCTAACATGCATATCAAAATTCAATGCAAATTTGCGATAAAATGTTTGGTGTCCTAGGGACACTCTGTAATATTCTTTGAGTCTCTACACTGAAGTCTCTATTGTTTCCTCCCAGAAAGGCTTTTCTTTCGTGTTAATGTCAACAATGATACTGCCGTCCTGAATTTGGTTTTCTATGTCGGGTTCTTCTGTCACTTTGGCTAACACGTTTTTAAATGTCATAATTTTCACTTCATGTTTTAAGTCCACGTTTTACTGAAATTAATTACAAATAATTTTGGCATAGTCAGCCACTTCTTGCGTCCAAGCATGGAAGCCAACAATCTTCTACTCACGTGCATCTTTCCAACGAGAGTATTGGTCACGAACTACTCACACATCGTTGTAAGCATCCAAAGTAGATGAAGTTTTACGAGTCTTTTCTTCATCTAGAGGTTGAGACGTATCGCCATGAAAGCTCAACGCTTTTAACGGAATGGGTGTTTCGTGCACATTTAAAGGTATAATCATTATGTCTTTGTAGGTACTGTTCGTAGATTGTCTACAAGGAATATGCTGGAACACAAAATGTCAAAAACGATGTCACTAGCACGCCCACCATGTGATATCCAAAATTGAAAGGAAACTGGTTTTGATTATCATCCAAAGTCAGAAAAGAGTCATTGATTTCCTTCCACGGAGTCTGTTGGAAAGCTACTGTTGAAGGTCGCAACATGGCTACAAACGTTTATACCCACGTCGCGAAAATTGTAAATGTCTCTAGTTATTCAAAGTCCTATCTCAAAGACGAGGTGATCGATGTAGAGACTAATTTCTTGCCTCTGCCGTTGAGGTTAACTTTCAAGAATGGCAAATAAATCTTCTAATGCAAATGGTTTAAAGAGGAATACATTACAAAACAAAGTCTCAGTCAAGAGACATCGAATCACTATCCACTCTTATTACTTTCCTCTTGTGACATTTTTGAGACTAAAGTTCCACAATTACAAATTGAGATTTTACTCTTGCATGCCCTATCCAAACCTCCTGGTAGATATGTTGCAATATACTTGGCAATCCTTGAATTTGCCTTTCAAATTGGGCGTACACACTTGACTCCAATGAGTAAATGGTGTTGTCAAACTTTTGACTCCGAGCCGATCTGGATTCCTAACCATCATGGTATTCAGAATGTGAGTAGAGACTTATATTACTTTGGTCCCTCTAAAACAAAATAGGAACAGCTCATAGACCATCCGACATGCTCCCAAAAAAATCCCCGTATATATCTGCTCACACTCGTGCAATGGCACACCACAACTGAAGTACTTGACTCTATATCCTTCTCCACAGTAGATAAATCCATATCTGGCTAATTCTTCTTCGTAAATGAAGTGGCGGCGTTAGAAGTCTTCCGTTTTATATACTGATCAATATCAGAGTGTCTGTACGGTAAAATGAAGTGGTTTGGATGTCTCACTCGCTTCTGATTAATTTTTTTCCAAGGGTCGCCTGACGATTTAGTATGTTGGGAAACGTACATATTTGTGCTGCTCGTAGGTGGTCACTCTATAGTCCTGATCAACCCTGATGCTGTCAAGACTGCAGAGTTTCTTTCAGCACGCCTAGTTCAGCATGTAATGCTTCAGCGTCAATCCGTTTACTCTGCAGTTGGTTTTCATTCTCTTAGTTTGCCCCAGTACTCCTAGCCATAATTTTAAGACAGCCGCTAACTAAACTCAGAATTTTGTTTTTGGGGAGCTTGTCCGTCCAGGCTCCTAAAGGTCTCCTTCTATCTGAGGGTGAGAATGACCAGGTAGAAGGATTTAGATACAACTGCTCGTATAAATGTGCAGGACACGATCTGCTACATAGTTTAAGGCTTCTTACAATTTTATGCGAACTTGGGCAGTCTCGTAGGCAGTAATGATGACATTTCCAAATTGATCGGCCTGAACAAACTCAATTTCTTCTTCATAATTTACTACGATCAGATTTTCACTAACGACATCCAAGTCTTTCATATGTTTTCTGTTGTCGAAAATTATGTATTAGCGGTCGGTTGGTGTGCCATTTTCACTACAAGCAGTTCAACACGACTTTGGCAAACGAACGTCTTCATTCGCATTTTCCATGTACATGAAGTGACGCCCTCCTTGTATTGGTACTCCTCTTTGAATTTAACCTGGTTTTCGGGAGTCTGACACCAGGAAGGATAGACACTTGCTTCTTGTTTAATTTTCAAAAAGGCATCCACGTAGCTCGATTAAAAAACCTTTCTGAGTGTAGTCACCCTTTTGTTACATTTCTGTTTTGGGAAGTACTTTTCGTACACTTCTAACATTTGGTATCCCAGTACCAGAGCTGTAAAGAATTCCTCTCAGATCCACTTTCCTGTCAATGCACGATCTTTCTGAGTGTGATGACAAGGTTAGCCTTGGTTACTAGTATTTTTACATGTACAAAGGTAACATCAGTTTTGCGTGGCATTGGTAAGGTAAGACGAGTTGGTACAAGTCGATGAGACTTTGCATTTAGTCAATCCTTCGTATTAACGAATGTTTTTGACTTCGACGTGTTGCATCAACAATTGTGGATGCCGTGCTGGAACGTGACAATATTTGCACAACCAAGAACACAGCTAACACACGTCTAAATATTTTATTTCTTATCGTTTCTCTTCATCCACGTGATATACAAAGTGTGTTACATTTGTTGGATGGTCAAGGGGTACTTCAGGTTGTAAGTTTTCACGATGCGCGTAAACTCGGGTTCGATTTTCAGGCGTCGGGCGTACTCGTGTTCGTACAGTTAAATAACTCAATATAATTATTGTTCTAACTTCAGATGTCATTGACACGTTTCCTAGTATAAGTCTTCCATATTACGGTCTGGAAATTGATTTTCCATGTCACGATAATGGTAACGAGTAGGGTATCCGTGAAATGAGTCATCCACTGAATATAATCTAATTTGTTTTCACCTCATCTGCTTCCAGCACGCTAGAACCATTTATCCGCCTTTTCGAACAAGTAATGTAGCCACTGTAGAACTTTGACCTAGTATCGAAGCTCCATTAACGCAAAAGTTTGAGGCATATGACAGTGTGTTCCCACGTATTAATCACTTGCTGTATACTAAGGAACACTCTTTGGCAATGGTACAGACTTCCTTCAAATTATCGATCTCTCCGTGTTCAATACTTTTCTTGAAAGTTTCCAAAGCAACGTCGTAAAATGTCCACGTCGGTGCGACAATACTTTAACATATCTTCCTGAAAGTCGAAAGGGTCCGAAGCGTGAGAGCTGTACTAAGCGTAGAAAGCTTCTCGTTGTTTGGTGCACATGTTGTCGGGGTCCTAATAGTGAGCGTCAGGCAAATGTAGTAGGACTACTTGTTGACTGGCTTCGGTATTGAAATAAAGTGGTTATCCTTTGGCCATTTCTCTCATTCAAAACGTTTTAGGCGTTTAACTCAAAGGCATATCCAAATAATTTAATAAATCTTCAAAATTGTACTTGGCCTACTTTCACGTTGATGATTTGGCTCCGTTTGTGGTGACTTTAGAGCATCCTGTACCTTGTTCTTTATTATATTTCAGAAGAAATTGTTCATCGTATACCGAAAAATTGTGAGCCATCACTGTAGCATAGCGATGGAAGTCTCGGTAACGTTCAATGTCCTCTTGACTCCATGTGTCGTCGATAGGGTCTACGATCCGTTGTGCGAAATCAGCAAGCGTGCTAGGTCCTTGAAAGATTTTTCCTGTCTTTCAAAAATATTGCTACAGTGAAACTAAACATGACAAGTTCTTGGGTGCACTTCTCTTACGCTCGATGAGCCACGCAAAAAATTAGGAACGCCTATTATGGTGTCTTGCATGAATTCGAAATCGGAAAAGATGAAATTCCCTTTCTACTTTTCATACCCTCCTGTTTTGATTGGTATTATTTTTAGAATTAGCATTCATTTTGCAAGTGTACGATTATGTGACAAATATGACATTGTGTATTTCCTTCACAAATGTGTTCCTCTACATTATTAGCGCGTATAAGTTGTCCGCTAATAGAGCACAATCTTTGGAGTTGGCAAGGCCTTTTGTGCTTTAAACTTTGTGTCATGAGATGTTGGGAACACGTAGGGCTGACGAAATTTCGCTGACAAGCTGAGCAATGAATTATTTCTTGTCCTTCGTGATGATAGGGTTTAGACGCTAAACAAATCCACATTTATGGCTGCAATGAAAATGTTGCTCCCAACTTTCATACCTAAGGTCACATGTTTCACAATAATAATGATATCCCAAGAAAATCAGGTGATACTGGTAGTGATATCAAAATGTTCTATCATTCTGATTTACCGTCTAATAAATCTTTGCCACGAAACACCAGAGGCCCACTCACCTCACGAGGGTTTTCTTTTAATGCGTAGCGTGCAGCCATGACGTTTTGGCAGTTTTTGCATATAAGGAATAACGCAGACATTATTTTTACAAAAGCCATCTTGCTGTAACTGGTGTCCTGCTTCTCCTTGTTGTTTTGCTTGGTCCGATTTTCTAATCTCCCAGTCTCTTTTCCGTTCTGCGGTATCGATCTCATCGGTATACGTTCGTAAACACATCTCGTCTTGAGTGTTGTTAATTTGTACGATGATGTGCTTCGCATTGCGAAGTTCGTCCTCCAATAACACGTTTCTGCGTCCGCTCCCTTTTGAAGGGGAAATTTGGGTCATGTGAATTGTGGCTTTTCCAATGGTGATGAGAAATTGTTCGTTGGATTGTTTAACGTGTTGAATCTTATCGATGACTTCGGAATTTGTCAGTTCTGCAGGGCTGCTAGATTTGATACAAACAGTCCACTCCAAACTATCGTGATAAATAAAAATTCTCAAGTGATCGTCTTGTTTGGTTTGTCATTGTTGTTTCAATATGGTTAACTAGGAATCCCACAAATCGGTGATAAAACCTGCTTTCTCAAGCGGAATATCTGACTTAAAATCTTTAAACTTCCCCTTTTAAGTATAAGGCGTGTTCTCAAATTTATGGAGGAGCGTTTTTTGCGTCTCAGGAATGTGGCAAAAAAAGAAGAATAAAGATACAAATAGAAAGAAAGAAAACAAAAAAGAAAAGGTGAGAAAAGTGACACCAAAACGACTGGAAAAGAACGCTGATATTAGATAATGAATGTTGTGGTCCTTTTGACAATTTCTTAATGTCTCTCCAACTTTATTAAGGACGATGGCCTCCTGCAAATAATCACAGCTAAAGTATTTGCAGGTAAAGATAAACGAGAGCGATTTTACCGATTCGAGAGCAAATACACAACTTGCGATTCCATTAGGACGTAACACGACGGGATTGTACATGCCAGAGTGAAGACAACACGAAATTTCATTTTGGACACTCCTATGGCAGAGTGAGTACACACCACGCGATTCCATTTGAACGCGACTTTAAAATAGACAATGCTATCATTTTAATCTATACACTTTTTGAAAATGTCTGTAAATATGTTTTATAAAAAGCTATAAAAAAGTTACCCCAAACCGTCATGTATTCATATAAACGTTGTGCCTTCTCTACCCAGCTCAATCGCAAATTATCCCTATTAATATCATCCATACTACATTTGCGAATC
>QKMX01216088.1:0-10648 GCA_003401595.1 Venustaconcha ellipsiformis
TATATATATATATATATATATATATTGATTTAGATTCGGATTTAGTTTATCCGCATTCTCCACATATCCAGACTTTTTTACAGCTCAGCATAATTTGTAACAAGTAGTTCTCACTAACGCATGAATTCTGAATAAAAATTGCATGATGAATGTCTACGGATTACTTCATTATGTAATTCTGAATTATATCCAAATCTTGATTATATTGGTTTAATTTCCGCGTTAATTGAGATAAATGTGACGTATGTAATGTAAACTCTTGATGTACTTAGTTGCTCTGTGGGATGAGAATCCAGTATCATTGCTTCCACTATCTCATAAATTCAACATTTCCTTTACTGGTTCAGCGGAAGCTTTACACTCATTAGTAATGTTGACACAGACATGACTTAAATAAGCAGGAACCTAAAACACATACGTACTTTGTAGCTTAAACGAAGACTGTTACCTGGAAACGAATTATAAACTCAAAACTTTAAGGTTAAGTGCGACGGAGATAAGAGGGAACCAATTTGTCTGGCAATGTAACGTCGTACACTTGATTAACCTGCTATTAGAATACTCAATGCTTTTAAACATCATTTGGTTCTTCCGATAGCTCTTTTCCGATAATAGAAAACACTTTCTAAGCTTTTTGTGTTATATTCTGTGAATTTAATTTTTAAACGGTAAATTACTAACTAATGAAAAGTCAACTGAAAAGCCAGTACATTACGTAACTTTCCTTTACTGTTATTATCTGGAATATTGTGTGACTGAATTAACCCCCAAAAATATCTGTATCAGTCTGTATTACCGTATATACTCGCTTATAACACGAGTAGAACAGCAAACGACAAAGATCCTGATCTGCTGTTGCATAATGCGCCTGATGATCAAGGTCTATATTGTGTGTTATACTGATTATTTTTAACAACCTGCTCGGACACAGAGATGGATCTGTGCAATTTGCATTTGGACTAGTCTTATAAGCAAGTTTCTAGGGTATTCAGGTTATTGTCAGACTGAAGGCCTCCATCGATATTCCTTCTCAGACATAGCAAGTAATTTCCTATTTTACTTTTACTTTACAATAAAATGTTATTTAAATAATTACTGACACTTATAAATATTTATAGTTGAAAATAGGCTATATTTATAAGCTTTTATGTGTATTTTACTGTGACTGCTTATAAATTGCTGTACGGAAATAAAAGCCTTGGAAATAAGTGGCTTTCTATATGCATTCCGTCCTTGGAAATGAGTGGCTTTCTATTTGCATCCCGTCCTTGGAAATAAGGGGCTCTTTATATGCATTCCGTCCTTGGAAATAAGTGGCTTTCTGTATGCATCCCGTCCTTGGAAATAAGGGGCTCTTTATATGCATTCCGTCCTTGGAAATAAGTGGCTTTCTGTATGCATTCCGTACTTGGAAATAAGTGGCTTTCTATTTGCATTCCGTCCACAGAAATAAGTGGCTTTCTATTTGCATTCCGTCCACAGAAATAAGTGGCTTTCTAAATGCATTCCGTCCACAGAAATAAGTGGCTTTCTAGATGCATTCCGTCCACAGAAATAAGTGGCTTCCTATATGCATTCCGTCCACCTAAATAAGTGGCTTTCCATATGCACAAAAGTTGAATAAAGTGCAGTTAGGTTTAAGTGGCTGAAATGTTACCTTCTGAACAAACTCTGCCGTGCATGTGGCAGTCAAGAACGTACTTCATGCATAATTGTATGCATTTATAGCAACGGGGGTGGTGGTGGGGTGGCATTTATTCTAATTGGAAGGTCTAAGGAAACCGCACTTAAGAAAACATTATGAAAAGAACGTTAGATTTCAATTACAGGGAGTAAAAATATATCTATTGAAGGTTGTTTGTTAACTTTGGTGGATGAATTTATTGCAAAATATGGTGACAGATCAATTGATGGTTATTTGATATATTGTATTCTTACGTCCTTCATTCTTCCACCCACGTATTCAAAAAGTAAGGTGATTTTCATTAATTCATATTTTTGTCAAATGACGACGTAGGATCCATAGTATGATAAGTATTTATTGTAATCTTTGGGAAACAATTTTTAAAACAGTGCATATCATCAAAGATTTAATGTATTGCGAAAGATATTGTTGTAGATGTTTTGGTTTGGTCCTCTTTCAACGGGAATATCTTCTTCTACATTTGACTAAGCGACGTTTGGGAAAGTAAAGATATTAAAGAAGAATGACAATTTTATTCCAAATGGAGTAGAAAGTGTTTCGAATTTGTGTGCGCCATTCGTCGCACGTTAATGCGACAATGAGGTAACCATGTATATGATTTTGATTGCTTTAATGCAGACTGCTATCAGAGTTATCTACTGTAGATATAAGTAGCTTACCTACAGTAAACAAACACGAATTTAATGACCATGGGTCTTGTAAAGAAACGACTGTTCACTCTTTGCGAAATAGAAAACGAGATTAACTTTGAAATTTATAGTGTTGCTCTGTTATTGCCATGTGAGGGTACGACTACTATCTAGCCAGAAGACAAAGGTGATTCGTGCCATACAAAGGGTTAGTACATCAACAACTAGGCTAGAGGGAAAATTGTTCTACTAGCTGAAAAACTGGCCATATTCAACATCCAACCCAGTGCCAAATTTGCCTAGCCTGGGAAGGAGAACCCACCGAAGTATTAGCCGGTTCAATATTTTTCTGGAGTGCCTGAAGAAAAGAAGAGCAGCTTGAAGCTGGTGTTGGGTTTACCATCAACTTAAAGCTGATCAGCAAGATCACAAATCTCCGAAAGAGCGGGCGTGAATGACAGATTAATGTATTCTCCAGTCTCCCATAGTCTTGAAAATACTTACAACTGTCACTAGATCCGATGCACCCATCATTGCCAACCCAGATGAAATGAAGAACAAATTTAATAAAGACCTAGAGTATCTTATTTTAGCAGTTCCAAAGGCAAGACGAGCTCATTTTCTTTGGTTAATTCAGTGATTGGGGTGGCACAGATCACCTAACAAGGCCAGGTGTCTTTGGAAGAAAGAATTACTTTGGCAATTGCAAATATAAACTACCCCCACTGAGGAAATGCATAATTAACAACACAATCTTCTACCTGCCAAACCACTACAAGAGGTACTAGATGCATCCATGCTTCAAGTGCTGACAAATCAATGACCACAACATCGCCAGAAAAATAGAAATATATGATGTCCAATTAAAAAAGGCAATAAGAATTGCAGAGTGCTGGGTTTTTCTAAGACTCTTATCCTCAATGCTCAATAGCACGATTAAACCTATCAGACAAACTGATGGCAAATTGAAATACTCTAACTCTTATGTCCCTAACTTGAAACAGGAAAATGCGAAACAGACATTTGTTGATGTAAGGTGCATCTAACTAGATACAGTTGATATTGACTCCGAGAATATTGAGGAAACTAGCTACCCTTAGAAAACTCTTGTACTCAGTTACATACAAAACCCTCGATCGCATCACACGTAAACATCAAGAATAATTTGATGAAAACAATGCTGCCATCCTGAGACGTTTAAACGAGAAACACCGGCTATTGAAGACCTTTTGAGATGACAGCTCTTGAAAACATCATGAGAATTTCCAATGCAAGCTCAGAGTTGTATGACTGATATCTAATCAATAAGTTATACGGGAACTACATGATAAACCTGTATATGTGTTGAGATAATATACGGGCCATAGTCATCAGAAACGAGCGCACAAGATTTGGCTACCGGCCGGACCGGTCCGAAGCCAGCCAATTTCACGGCGGACTGAGGCAAATTTGATTAGCCAGGTCGTCTATCCAGCTGGAGGTTCAGGCACATGAAATACAATGACTCTACAAATGTTATAGTAAAAACCATGTGAAAATTCAATAATTGTCAATTGATTCTTATGACCACTAGTGAATCTGGCTTATTTGAGATGATACATAACTCAAGGCGAATATGCATACATAAGATGGTTGTAACTCCAAGTAAAGACTATTCTGCCTCAATGCTATGTTAGATGACATATGCTGCTTCCGATTCCCAACTTCAACATGTGACAGTATTTGAATGCCTTGAAGCCACTAGATCCTTAAGAGCAAACATAGTCAAGGAAAAATGATACACAACACTCTCAAATGAAAGGAACAGTTGCATACATCGTTCCTTGGTGCATGATAGCATCATGGCAATACTGTCACAGTTCGCTCAACTCAGCATTGCAATGATATCAACGACTTTAGTGAATTTTCACTCTGAATTAGTATCGCGCATGAATAGTTTTAACACCAATTGTATCAACACACAAGGAAACACTACTCGTTCGATATAGCTTGAAAAGAGTGGTCCGTGTACATGCAAATTTGCCTTAGGGTTATGGAAGAGTTCCGGTCTGATACGGAACAAAGCAGGTAATGGAAACATCACGTGTTACAGATAAACAAACTTGGTCATCTCGTTAAATACATTATATCACAAACACGCAAAAGTACAAATGTAAATTAGTTTTCATAAATCTTGATGACGCGAATCATGTTTTAATTAGGTAAATTTATCTTCATTTCAAGATGTTCAGGTGAAAATTAACTGCGGAACAAACACGGTGATCATTAAACGTGCTGAATGGAACGAACTATACATGCTTAGCTGCATTCTGTGGAAGCATTTGTTCCATTTCTAGAAATCAGCTACTTGAACTTCCTTCCTCGACCTGATTTCATGTGAAGAAAGCTTGGCATTGGAAACCACAGACTCATATGTGGATGCTGAGTTTAGTTCTAATTCTAATACTGTCATTGATGCCACGTCAAAGAATGAGGATCCTTATACGGGCTTTAATTTGGATTGGTTATTAATGATTAAATTACGATGCCCAGCCTGTAAATGATTTAAGTATGGATTGGATAAGCTAGATACCGATCATTATTGTCCTGGTCAGTAAATAGTAGCTATATTATGGATAATTTAATAAAGTATTATAAATTTGTTATTTAATGTAAATATATTTTTTGTGTGTTTTACTTTATATTTTATGTTTCATTATAAATTTTCCTTTGCTAAGGGATGATGTTCATATCTACTTGAATTGACTAATTAGCCATTTACTGCATTTTATCTTTTGTATGATGAAATGTAGAATCAATTGATTTAGTACAGAACCAGTAGTTCTTTCAGGTTACTGGTCCTGTGGATTTGAGCGAACATTGCCAAAACTGCTTGCTGGCTACGCTACATTACTCTCTGACAAAGAAAACATACTTTAAAACTGGGCTGATTACTTCAACAACATCCCCTAATCAATAGTCATTTATCAGCGAGAAGGCATTTGATCGGCTGCCCCAAGTTTGAATCCACGTATCACTTGATTACCAACGCTTACTGAAGCTGAGACTGCAGTTGGTCAGCTCAGTTGTCAGATGACAACGTACTCAGCGCAGACGCTATACGAGCAGACGTTTACGAAGCCGGATGCTCGTAAATGACACAGAAACTGTCAAAACTTTTCAAGCAAATGCGAACTCAAAGATAATATACACCAGGGGTACAATGATACATCTAACGTCGACTTATCATGTGGAAAGGCAACATACAATCCTATGATAACCATAGATTAATCACCTTGAGGTCAATAAGTAACAAATGTCTGGCCCGAAATAACAGCAAAAAACCGCTAACCAGTACAAAACATCATCGTCCTGATAAACGTCTTTGACACAGTCAGCCGATAGAGACTTTTGGGAGATCATGGCAGAAAAAATTCATCATGATGGTTCGGCATTTCCATGATGGATGTGTCATGGACTACGGTGAGACATCCGAACTCAGTCAGGAAAGGCTGTGTATTAACCCAACCTTCTTCAGCATGATGTTCTCTGCCATACTAATTGTTGCCTTCCGCAACTATGACACTGGGATAGACATTAGATACCGGACTGACGACAAGCTGTCAATCTTAGGAGACTAGAGCCAAAGACGATATTACAGGAAGTTACTGTTTCTTTACTGACAAATGTTCCTTGAATGCTAAATCTGTGTCTGACACACACCAGAGTATGAACTATTTATTCTCAACTTGTCATAATTTGGATTTCACAATCAGCATCAAGAACGCAGAAATGTACGTGAAAGCATTACAAATCCTTCCATCACAGTTAAAAACCAAACCCTCCGGCAGTGAACACATTCTCCATCAGTGTGCCCCCCGCTCAAGAATATCTACAAATCAATTTTGTTACCGAAACTGCTGAATGCATGCGCAATCTGGACAATGGACAAAGCAAACCCAAGCAGACTATACTATCCCATGTGCCACATACAGCTCAGATCGCGTTCCAACAGAAACCAGATCAGTTAATGATTTCATGGTCATCTTCGAGTTCGAAGGATAGACGTCATAAAACAACAACCAGTTCCAGTTACACCTTCATAATAACCTTAGGTGTCCTAAAATAAAATTAAATATTGTAGGTATGTTTTGTTCCAAGTACATTTTACATCTAACTCCTGGGTAAATTTTTGAACCGCTTTGATAAATAATACCTTCTGCTTGTTTCACGAAATGGAAACGCTCCCATAGATCATATTTACATGCTAGTGTCATGAAATGGAACCGATCATATTGATCATATTACATGCTGGTGTTATGAAATGGAACCGATCAGGTAGATCATATAACTTGCTGTCATAAAATGTAACCAATCAGATAGCTAATGTTACACGCTGGTGTCATGAAATGGAACCCATCATATACATCATTGTACGTAGTGTCATAAAATGTAACCACTCAGATCGATCTTTTTACTTGCTGGTGTCATGAAATTGAACCGATCAGATTGATCATATTACATGCTGGTGTCATAAAATGGAACCGATCAGGTGATCATATTACGTGCTGTCATGAAATGTAACCAATCAAATAGCTCATGTTACACGCTGTTGTCATGAAATGGAAACGATCCTATAGATCATATTACATTCTGAAGTCATGAAATGGAACCCATCAGATACATCATATTGCGTTGTGTCATAAAAGGGGACCGATCAGATCGATCATTTCAGTTACTGGTGTCATGAAATGGAAACGATCATATAGATCATAGTACGTAGTGTCATAAAATGGAACCGCTCAGATCGGTCTTTTTACTTGCTGGTGTCATGAAATGTAACCGATCAGATAGCTCATGTTACACGCTGGTGTCATGAAATGGAACCTATCAGATAGATCATATTACATGCTGGTGTCATGCAACTGGACCTCTATGAAAGATAAAATTATATGCCGATGTTATGAAATAGAACCACTAAGAGATCACATTACATCATATGATTATGTCATAAAATGGAGCCACTCAGACAGAAAGAGGATATCTAAATGTTTTAGTTGATATATAGAGGATTGTTTTTCTACGTTAACATTGGTGTATTTCATCGTGTGGAGCCAAACAAACCTGTTATTGTAATTAGAGGTTATGCCTGGAGTTAAGATACATAGGATGATATATATCCAGTATCAAGCTTGGAAAGAAACTCTTTCTATTTATTATATACCAAACCTGCTCCAATACAGAATATTAGAAGATTGAACTTGCCCTTCGCACTACACGCACCCCTCTCCATTTTCCTAAATTCATGTCACTTTTATAGCCTGTTCATTTCAGCATCAAAGATTACATTCGATATCTGAAAAGTAAGGCTGTATTTATTTGTTCTGAATCACTTGGTACTCTCTTTTGTTGTGGCGGGTACGACTTTTGTAGATGCATACAATCAAGCTTTGCTTTTGGTGTGACGGGAAATCTTGTATTTTTACATGTGAAAATATAAGGATATATTTTTCAGATGGAAATATATAGGAATTAAAAAATATGAAATTTATTTCGCCAGTAAGTATCTATATTTCAGATGTAAGTTTATAATAAAAGGAATTATTTCACGAGTGAAGTGGATACATTGTAATATATCAGTATATTTTCCTTAAGTTGGATAATAACATCAGTGTGATAACTTTTTCTACAAATATCTGTACGAAAACCGCAAACGTTTAACGACTCATTGAAACAAAGACAAGGAATTCGTACAGGACCAACATGGCCAAGGAATTCGTACAGGACCAACATGGCCAAGGAATTCGTACAGGACCAACATGGCCAAGGAATTCGTACAGGACCAACATGGCCAATCCATTTGGCTTACACGCTTCTGTATATAAGAATCTTAGTCTGTAACTGAGAATGTAACTTCATACACGTATACGTATCCTGAGCTTTCTTTTCAATCCTAGTGTTATATATAAGCACCCACATTTGTATTTCTTTCTTTGTGTAACGCTTCACAAACAAGGAGTCGAGCGTTCGAAATTCGCCAAGTGCATTTAAAAATGTTAATACTGTTTTTGTATTTTTATCATCAAACTCTGATTTAAACTCTCTGATGACAATTGTTTCTATTTTTCTTTTTTTTATTCCCTCCTAGGATGGGCAATGAACCTATTTAACCCAATTAGTTGAATGATATTGATATAAACTACTGACTCATAACGATGATTTTGGTACTTATTTGCAGTGAGTGGTAACAATGACACCGAAATAACATGTGAAAGAGGCTACCGTCTCAACGTTACCGTACGCGATCAAGACTGCATAGACAAGGCTGGACATGATGTTTGTCATGGCGGAGGACACTGTGTCACTAATATGCATCAGGTAAGTTAAAATCAGTTATTAACATCACAAGTATGATATGAATCGTAGGAAGGAACACAAAATAACGAGTTCCATCCTGCATCGCGAAGTTATCTAGGTTTTGTACATCATTTGCGACGACAGCTATGTATGTTAATTGTAATCTGACATAATATTAACAATGACAAAGTTTTGTTCAAAACAGCATCTGAGAAATTGTAAAGATTTGATTTGTTTAATATATCAAGTTAACATTGTAACATTACATTATTTTAAGTAGGGACCTTTCTTTTATAATTATTCTGAAGAACCTTTGTCACTTATTTTTTAAAAAAAAATCAAATTGCAAAGCAACTTTATCTTTGCAAAACATACAGCAACGTATTTATGAAGAATTTTGTAACAACTGCTATGATAGAAAACAGTGATATAGTTAGTCTTGATGAATGCCAAGGCTAGGTGAATGTTGACATTATATAGGATATCCAACATGATTGATGTGAAGGTATGTAAAACTTGTTTGGGTCACTGTTTGCATGTCTTTTTTAAATTTCTTTAATTTCTGTAGAAAATAATTAATGTGATCTATAACCATATTTACATGGTACGAGATTTCTCTTTTTATATAGTCTTTCACATTCTTCATTCATTTCTAATCGAAGGCAACTTTGTCGCATTTGTCAATATTTAGCCCTTCATTTTTAGTTATCTGTATTATTGAAATCATTTTAGTGCAGATTCAATTATTTATAGGGGATACCAGAATTTTAACTTAACCAATATCTCGTGAAATATCATTCTTTACCCTTAAGTTGCATTGTCTGGTTTTACCTGAATAACGATATCCCGAAGGCCGCTCTCTTCTGTGTTGAAACAAGAAAACTACAGCAAAGCTGTGTGAATAGCTTGGCACGAAAGCAAGTAAATAAAATGCAAACTTTGCACTTTAGCAGTTGAGAATTAGATGAATGTTGACGGCTATATGCATTGATTTAATTACAAAATATTCAATAAAAATTCATGCACATGTCGCAACTCCAATTTGGCGAAATAAATACATAAAAAGCATTAAGAAAGACAAAACCTACGGAGCACTGCTGACTTACACTGTGTGACGTAATTAATTAACTATTTAATTGATATCTAATATTCTGAAATCACATACATATATTTATATTGTGATAATGATTTATTAGACATCTCTTTTCTTACTCTGTTTTGACTTACTTTTTTGGAAAAAAAAAACAGATAAACATAACGCTGCGGCCAATGGTTGCGCCTGACGATTTGCTATTTATTACAAAAAGGATTTTCCAACAAAATAAAATGAGATGATGAAACTACACTATAGAATTTAATAAATGCAGTATACACCGGAACAAAAATATTAACTATTCTCTACAAAATTAAACTGAGGCAATAGTTTCAGTGTAACATTTTCAGAAAAGCACATTAAAATAATAAATGAAGGTATGACCTGGTACAACTGGTAGATGCAAATTCAGTTTGCATATATAATAAATATGGGGAACACTTTGGACTTCATTTGTTCTATTTCGATTACACATGTTCTCACAACTTAACGTTCTTTCGACAGCTTAGATGTCGATATGCAATGGTTTAAGTAGGAACACCATATGCTTTCAAATTCTGAAAAATAACTTAAATGAAAATAGTGGTAATTTTGAACTGCCCTCAAGGCTGTTCTTTTCATTGCATCACAACAAATCGATAACATGTTGTCAATAATTACAATATAGGCAATAGGTTGAAGCAGTATAAACCGAACAATGTTTTACAATAATTAATCAGGAATAACACTACATTCATGTTGTAAACGTTTTCGTCAAGTAGTATTTATAACTATTTTCTTTTTTGTGCGATCTCATTTTTCCATTAAAATCTACAAAACTTGGAAAGTATTACTGTGATGACCATTGCATCTCTTTCAGAGAGTCGATGTTATTAGTATGACTTG
>QKMX01216116.1:0-13397 GCA_003401595.1 Venustaconcha ellipsiformis
TCGAACTGGACTAACACCAGAAAGAGAGTTATAATTGTAATAATGGGAGGGAAGTATTACATAATAAAATTATATTTACCACTCACATATGCACAGGATTAAATTTTTTGTGTTTAGTTTCTCTGCYACTGTTATTTTTAGAGTCATGAAACATAATGGGTGTATTCATCTTGGAGGATACTACTGTTATTTTTAGAGTCATGAAACATAATGGGTGTATTCATCTTGGAGGATACTACTCACCATGTGCAAGATAAGTTCATACTTTTCATAGTTCGGCAATTTTGTTCGGTTTTTACATGTAGCTCAGCTTCCATGACAGATCTGTAGTCAGGGAATTTGATGGGTATAGACCTACTCTTATGGTGACAGTGATCTTAATTTTTTACTTTATAACAGAGCAGTGAGACATGAACCTCTGCAGATTTCTTATAAAACATGATACATTGTACTATTTTAAAATGTTGCCTTTTTGTTTGAGTAAATATCGTTTCATCTATATGATGCAACAGCAGATATGATGATATGACATTATATTAACAGTAATATCACAAATCACATGACATCATATTAGCCACTGAAAAAGCATCGGAGAAGAATCATGTAATAATACTAATGAGTGTCAAAGAATCATAAAAGTATCTTGAGTAAATGTATTCAAGTGCTTTTGTTGTTTTATTTTTTTAGAGGATGTTTTGACTGAAGATAAAGGAGAGTGCTGTATATGTTTAGACGATTTAACACAAGGCGACACAATAGCACGACTACCTTGTTTATGTATATATCATAAAGTGTAAGTAAATGAAATTTACCTTTCTCACATAATATGATAAAACAAATAACTAAACATTTGAATCAGAGTATATTTTGCAGATATTCATATATAAAATCAGTATTGAAAAATTTGTTTCTTTTCCTTGCATTGAAACAGCATTTTGTAAAGAAACAATGTGAAATGTCAGCTATGCAAGGTTATTATAGAAAGAATGAAAGAAATGGTATTGTTTTTATCCACACTTTTGCACAGTGAGTAATGTCAAAATCCCATGTCATCCTGAATATACCAGTTTAAGTCCTACTGATTCAACAGTTTACACCTACCCCCCACCATAACACAGAGCATATTATGATTTTGTTCCCATCTTTACCAATTTGGTTTTCACACAACTAAAAATCAATGTGTCCGTCATCAACAGCTACCAAACTTTGTGGATATCTTGCACTATGGTTAATGCAGAACCCTATCAATTTCATGTCATTAAGCTCAAAGATTAAGGTCACTGTGACTGAAAGGAAAAAAGTGTTTCAGCACTGCAATTCAAGTTCCCTACCATCAACAGATACGACTTTCTGTGTAGATATGGGGTAAAGAAGAATCCAATCAGATTTGTAGTGAGAAGGTCAAAGTGCAAGGTCATTGCCAGAAAGAAGAAAAATGTTTTATGCTTAATAACTTGTTCTCCATCTTTATTGGCTACCAAACTTTGTGGCTGGAAAGAACCTTAATGAATTTGTAGTCAAAAGGTCAAGGTCACAGTAACTGAAAGAAGAAATATGGCAATTCTACATCACATACATCAATCAAGCTAAGCCTGATGTCTTGTATTTAAGTTAAGGAAGAAGCCTATTGGTTTTGCAGTCAGAAGGTCAGAGGAAAATGTCCTGTGACTGAAAGGAGAAAAAAAAATGGTATCTGCACAATAGTTTGAATTCTACTGCACCATCCGAAGTTACCAGATGTTGTGGATAGCTTGCACTTTGAGTAAAGGAGAACCTATCAGTTTGGTGACAAAGGTCAAGGTCACCAACTGAAAGAAGAAAAGTGATGTCCACACTCTACCATTAGTTCTCAACCATTAACAGTTATATTTATCCCCATCTTGAGTTTAGGAAGAACTCTATTGGGTTCAAAAGGTGCAAGGTGAAGGTCACACTTAAGAGAAATGGTATCTTCACATTAACATGAATTCTCCATCAGCTGCTGTTACCATTTTTTTTTGGAACAGCTCCGGTGGTCTATTAGATAGAGCATCTGCCTTGAATGTGTGAGGTCACGGGTTTAAACACCAACTGAGTCATACTGAAGACTTGTATAAATGGTACAGCTCAGCATTAAGAAATTAGTGCTAGGACCAGTCAGCCTGCTCTCAGGATAATGTGGCTGGGAACGAAGTGATGCAGTATGTCACAGTGCTAGATATTACTGTTTCTGTTAAATTATACCATATCGGTCGAAGCTTCCATGTCCCAGGGATGTATTTCTGTTTTATAAGAAAACCTAAACATGCTAAATTTATACAATTTGGTGATACTAGCTGTTGTTAACTACTAGGCCAGACACTCACATGGGTAGCAGTGATCCAGTTATCATCAGAAATGATTTGGCAGCAGCAATACCATTTCTAATCAGCAACAGAAAATAAAAATATTTACCCTAGTTTTAAACAGAACATTTTAGGACATTTCTGTAACATTCTGTTGCAAATATCTTAAAGTGCTACAACTGAGTTGGATATGGGTGGTCATGCACTGTCCAGTGAAGGGATTACATCCATCTCCATTTATCTATCCCTCTGTCACAGTCTTCATTTTCAGAACATGATTCCAAAACCATTTTGGTGGGCATTATTTGCCTCTTACTGTTCACAATTCTTCATGTTAAATATTTTGTAACATTGTGTTTTCGGTTCTGGAGTATAATTTGGTACATGCACATATAGGGCATGAGATTACATGCTCCAGATTTGCCTTTTGCTACTTTTAATGTTTTTTGCCCATTTGTCAGGAAAGGAAAAGGTATTTCCAACACAAAGATCTCTGCATAAGCAAAGTTTTTAAAGCAATTTTCCAAGACTTGTAACTCAAACTTTGGATCACTTTTTATTTTCAGATGCATTGATAGTTGGTTCAAGAAAAACAGATCCTGCCCAGAACACCCTCAGGATTAAAATTATTAATATTTGGAGTATTAAACAGCAATATTACACCAGTGAAATTTGTGTCCTAGGGCTTTCTGATTTTTATTTAAGTTGAAGCTTGTTGTATTTAGCAGGCTGAGAGAAGGTCCCTGTTCACACATGTGATATTATTGACTCATCAGGGAATTCTTTCTAGAGGAGACTACAAAGTTAAGAATATAAAATTAATGATTTCTGGATGTGGACTAATATGCAAATAAAGTCTGTGTTATTCTAAGAATGGAGAAAATTACTTCTTGTCATGACTTATTTATTGAAAGCTTCGTATGTGATATATTGATGTAATGATGCTGTATAGATTAGTTTAAGCACATTTTATTGCTAGATGTGAATACAGATATAAATGGCAAATGGATTTGAAATAATTTTTGTAACTTACATACACATTTTTGAATGCGGAACAGAAAAGACTTTATATTCAGTAATGTGCAGTACGTTAAACTGGGGTCATTATTACCTTAATACAGATTTATACTAGGAATGAAACATTTATTATCTGTACTCATGTATAAGCTGAGTTCAAGTGTAAACAATATATGCCCTGATCTTCATTGATTACACATACAAACTGCATAGACCCAGATCTATCGGTACATTACATCCCAGCAGATCTGGGTCTGTGCAATTTGCAGTTGGATTCAACTTATTAGTGAGTATATTTAGTACATCAACATATTTACCGATTCCAGGTGGACAAATAATAACAACAAAAATGATAATGGCTGAAAGATCAAATTGTCTTTAGGGAAAAGAAATGCCTAAAGATTGGTCATCATAGGGTTCAACCATGGTATAACAAAAGAAAACTTGTTGTATGAATGTTGAGTTTGACATTTTGTATAGCAAGATTCACTGAGGGTTCGAAAATTTTAGTTTACTTTTGTCCCTGATTCACCAACAAATTGTAAATCATAATCTAGACTTGAGACATTTCATTGGTTAAACTTAAGTTGAACTTAAATTTCATCCAGTCAGGTAACTGACTTCCAGATGTAACATTAACTCTGGACCGAATCAGTTGGTGAAATCCAGACCTGGAGATATTTTGTGCAGTAATAGCTTCTTCCATTCTTACTATTCATTCAGTTAGATTAAGAGATGATAGCAGGCAATGTAAAATCAGCTTGTTATTGTGCCTTTCATATGTAAATTATAGTCTTAAAAATTTCATGTTTATAAGATGTTTGATAACAAATCACAAAGTGTTGACTCTAAAATTTTAGCATAGATATTCAAGTTTTTTGTAAAATTTAAATTAACTGATGAATTATTTTGCATGAAATATAACAAATTTAATCCATGCAACAAAATTGACTAGCAAGTTTTCAGGAAACTTTAGTAATTGATTTGGCACATCATACAACTTTTAAAATACATTTGACATTTATTTCCTTTAATAAATTTTTTCAATGTATATCAACATCTTTAAAGATTAAGAACATCATTATCCTTCATGGTTATCATAGGAGTACTAACAATGTTTATTTAATTTGCCTATACACAGTTTGTTTGTATCACTCATGAGAGACATTATTTAAGTGTTGAATTATTTCTCAGAGTTTGTACAGAATACTTGCATCTGCAAGAAACCATTTCTTTGCCTTGATATGTAACATGAAATTAGAAGTACTTGAGTATACTACAACACTATTTTACCTGTAAATTTCATTACTTTGATGTATAAAGAGATATTAGATGTGCTTTAGTATAGTACCAGTGCTGTTTTATCTGTGAATTTCTTTACATTGATATATAAAGAGAAAGTACATGTACTTGAGTATGGTACAACTACTTGTTGAATTGATAACTCGCAAGGCTCAAACTTTTTCAGTCATATTTTATTTGAAATCCCAATGGAATTACAACCATCTCAAGCCCGGCTATTTGTGAATCATTAAACAGTGACACCAAGGATGCTAAGCACGTGTAACTTTGAATCAGCATGGTTCACTTAATGTTATGACACCTAGCTAATTTGCTAATGTCTTACCATTTTTATAAAAAGTCTTTGTTATTGAAACTGCTCTGATAACAAATCAGAATGATTGCCGCATTTACTTGCTTTCAAGTTGAGTCAGACCGCAAACAACAATGATACTGATCTGCCATATCATAATGCGCCTACAGTTGAGAGTTTGTGTTATTTGTTCTACTAATTGCTACTGACAAATTGCACAGACTTAAATCTGCCAGCGAATTATGTAAAAACAAATCTGGGTCTATACAGTTTTGTAGTTGGTCTTGATTTTTAAGCAAATGTATGTTGCATCTCTGCTTTGGCAGTTCATCAAGTTGTCAGTTTCCCAAGAATCAGTCACCATTGTGCTTGCAATTTTTGTAGAAGTGTTTGTATTGTGTTCATTCATTTATTTGTCCTGTGTCACAAATTTGAAAGAAAACTTTTTTGCCAAGGTTATCTATTTTATTCTATGACAGGTTTGTACAAGAAACAATGTATTTATGCTGTCCTTCACAATGAAATTGTTTGCTTCATTATGAAAAAGAACTGTATTGCAAAACAAATCATTCTGTTCCATCACTTTTTGTTTATGTCATACATTAACAACTCTGTAAGATATGGTAATATTTATTGCATAATTCTTGTGAGATGTATTTTATTCTTGGTTATATGACATCATATGATCTGCAGTAATTCATAATATTGCAAATTGATGAGTGGCTACATCTTAAGAAGAGTAGCTCTACTGTACCAAAAGTTGGTCACAGTGACCTGGTTTATTTTCTCAAGTAAGTTGAATATTTTTTTAAGTTTGTTCATACATGTCTTGAATATATCACCTTGGTCATTCAATTTGGATGCATTTCATTAAAAGCAACTTAATCAAATCACAAGCAGGTCACTGCAATCAATTCTCTAGGCTTGTATGACTTTTGATGTTTTTAGTAGTTTGTTTCCAACACTATCATTATTTCAGAACTTATTTGACATCACTCACCAAAATTATTTTGAGGTTCCTAATGAAGAATAACTCAGCCTAGTCAAAAATAGGTGACTTCAAACTTTTTTCAGCATGCTTTATCAACTCTTGCACAGACTTTCCTTGCCATATCTCCTACAGTAGAAGCCCTGCATCCATCAGACTATATACATGGTACAAGTACTTAACATCAGTACAGAAAATTACATAACTGTGCCCTATTTTGACTGCTTGTGTCATTCAGTCACTAAAAGTGAATATTTAAACCCCTGCTGTATTGTGACATCCATTCCTACATCCATCCATTTCTCATCCATTTCTTCCCAGTTTTGTTTTGTACACAAAAGTTAAGTTTTTTGCAACTTGCCATTACCAAACTTGTGGATGGATTGCAGTTTGGGTAAGGAAGAAACCTTTTGAATGGTCAGGGGTCAAGGTCGCTGTGACCTGAAGAAAAATTATTTCTGTTCAGTAACTTTGTTCTACATCACAGTTCTAAACTTGGAAATGGAATTAGGTTGAAGCCTATTGATTTTAAGGTCAAAAGGTTAAAATGTCAAGATGGCTGGAAAATGGACAGAAAACAAATTCTGCACAAACGTTTCAGTTCTTGACCCTGCATCTTCACCAGCATTTGTGGATTACTTACACATTTGGTTATTAAAGAAGTCTATCGACTTTGGGGTTAAAAGGTCCTTGCCTCAAATGTTGAAAGAAGAAAATGATTTTTGCATAATATTTATTGAAAACTACATACCTTGACAAGCGCTTATGGAAGATTTATACTCAAAGTATAGAAGAAGATTTTTGGTTTTGGGGTGAAAAAAAAGTTGAAATTTATTACCTTTAGTTTTAAGACCATATATTTTGATGAAAGTTCCAGGTCCCAGGCCCATTTGTCATTAATCTCTAGTCAGCCATGGCTTACAAAGTAACTCCATAAAGGTTTATTTAACATGGAGATGGCATACAATGCACAATTCATAGTAATCTTGTCAGCATTGATCTTTAGCTTGGTTTATCCAATATTTATCGAACTGTACATGTATATGCATTTTCTGAAGTACTAAAGTATCTTTAACCAGAATTAGGTCACTGTTGCCTACTTGTTAAGTTGGACTTCATCCTGGATTTTATTCAGTATCTTGAACACTTAGTGAAACTTTCTGTGTATATGTCCTAATGAGCTGTATATTGCATTTATGAAAGTATGTCAGTATCAGCAAAACCAGGTTACTTTGATCTACCTTTGAAGCTTCAGAGACATTTCTGTTAGCATGGACAGGGCACACATATTATATTGTTTAGCTTTAGCCACTTGCTTCACAGGGCAGGTAACCTGGAACTTTTATTCATATGGCATAAATTTTACTCATCCTGTACTGGTGTATAATTTTGAAGAATGAAAATTTAAACTTTATCAGTCACAACATTCCCAAAGATTTGGCAACTTTAGTACAATCAGGCAATTTTAATGAACCCAATAAACCCATAGGTTGGGAGGATTTGAGTCTGCTGTTGATGCATATTCAACAATCCTGACAAAATAGGTCATTCAACTTCTCATGTTCTTACCAGTAATATTCAGCAAGACATGCCAATTAAATGTTTCTCATGTTTTGTAGAACCATGTTGCTTTTTCGAAAGAATTCTCTTCTTTGCTTCTTGTTTTAGCCATTCTTTTCTCTCATTTATTCTTTTGTTTCACTGGCCACCACCAGAAAACTAATGAATATCATACATGCCCACTGTGAAAATTGTTGTTAGTGACATGGACCTAAGATATGTCTTGACAAAATTGCCTGTTGCATCAGAAACAGATAACCAAGTTTGCAAACCAGTCAGTATTGTCCAGTACTTAAGCTCTTTTTTCAGATGGACTGTGTTGTAAAATACAAACCAGTCAGTATTGTCTGGTACTTTAGCTCTTTTTGGACTGTTTTATAAAATACAAACCTCTCAATTTTTCCAGGTGAACTAATTTATAAAATATGAATCTGCCCATATTTGTCTGGTACTTTAGCTGTTTTGAGATGAGCTGCATTATAAAATACAAAGTTGTTAATAATTTGACACTAAATTAAAAACACTTGCACCCAGAATGTTGATAATGATGGATTATTCCTACTGTATGAGAATCTCTGATGCTATTGTGAATGTGGTCTGTGTTAAATTACACAAATGATTAAGTTTGAGTATTAGAATATTATGTGTCTAGCTGATTGAGACTCTGTGCAGATGGATACATTTTGTTATGTCAGCTGACAGCTTTTGAATAAAGAATGAACCACCATTGATTAAAGAAAAACATATTTTCAATTTTTTTTTAAAGAACTGACCTGATAGTGTGCTCTTTTCATTATGTCAAAATAGTGTCTTGAAAAAAGTCACTTGCCTGACCCCACCTGTCACTTCTAAATATGAGTGGACAAGTGGAATTTTTTGTATAGCTATGATGCCTTTGAATGCATTTTGTTTAATACTACAAAAGTTGCCATTATTCAAAGTGTCCCTTAAGATACTCTAACCCACCTATTGACCAGTTTACTGGCCTAGCATGTGTTGACAGGAATTGGTATTTTGTTACACATCTTTGAAAATGGGAGGAGATTGTAATCCGGTCCATCCTTTAAAAACTGTAATATCTGTGACATTAGTGCTATTTCAGATTGCTTTGGGTACCTCACTTTTCTCGTACAACTACCACCACCAGCCAGGAACATAGCCCTTAGGTAATAACATTGAAAATATTGAGATTCCCACCCTGATATATGCAGCTGATATTTGATCCCATGATCAGTATAATATGAAATTTATTGAGATCCCCACCATATTATCTTATCATTAGTTACCGGGCACAAAATGGCAACTTGATATGTGCAGCTGATATTTGATCTCAGGATCAGGGTCATAACTTGGAAACTATTGAGATGCATATTCTGTTGTTTAGGTACACTTGCTGGGCATAATAAGGCAGACTTTATATATGTAGTTGACAATGACCTCAGGGTCCAGCCCTAACCTCTATGACTTGGTCCCTGGGTCACAAGTTGGAAACTATTGAGATTACTATCCTTATCCTTGTGCAGACTACTATGCATGAGATGATAAACACACATACCCAGCTGGCATTGCCCACAGGAACCTGCCAAAAACGTTACAAATTTGGAGATAGGTTTCAGAAGCAATAAGCTTTGGAATATGTTTTTCAGCTGCAGAATTCTTGTTTGGAATTATAACTATACTATTATCTCATCTGTTTTATATGCATCTATTTTGTAAGTCTTGGCAATGTTAACAAAATAGAAATGTACAAATGATTTTGCTTTGTAAAAATTGTATTATTGTAAGCAGGCAGCATATTAGATGATTGAACTGTATAACATTTAATATCAATGAAATTATGCTTGGTGTGTAAAAATATATGTACATTTTATTTCATGCAAGTTGTATATACAGATGTATTTCGTGCTAGCAGTCTTCATACATGGCTTGTGTATCTGTTGTTTACCTTAACGCAGACTTGACACAGTGATCACTTTGTCATCTTTTGAATGTCCATCTATCTGTATGCCTGTCCAGTCATCCAAACCTTAGTATGTTACTTTCCCTTTTGTACACCTATTATAGCTGAAAACATTGGCTGGACAAACAGTGTCTTGTTTGATTTTTCTAGTCTTGTATAGATAATCAGGGAACCCTTAAGTGCTTACTGATGGTGGCATAAGGTGGGCTGGACAAAAATAAGTCTTGTGCGATTATTCTAGATTTGAATACATAATTGGGGACCTTAAGTGTCTTCCAAAGGTGGCATTGCTTAGGCAAACATAGTAAAAATTGCATTCATCTAGTAGAAATTCACTTTGAAATACACTTTTATGATCTCAATACTGTTCTTTTTTTAAGTTTTTTTTTCTGGAGGAATGGTTTTTGTGGTTTAGACTTAATAACATGGCATTTTTTTGTCAGTGCTTGTATTTATGGATTGACGCTGATAGCATTGTGGTATTTTCATCATGGAAGATCCTGTTTGCAGGATCCATGAAAATTTTGTTCCTGCAAATAAAAGTTAACCTATACGATGTTGGAAAATAATCCATATTTAATAAGACATGAAGGTAATATTTTTAGTCATGACCAGTAAAACCATGTCATATAAATGGATTTCACTCACTGATTGGATCCAGTCCATTCAATACTGAAGAGAGTTCTCACTGATTGGTTCTAATGCACTCAAGTTTAAAGACCGCACTCACTTGTTAGATCCAGCCAACTCATACAGAAAGCAGTACACACCGATTGGATCCAGCCAACTCAATGCAGAAGACAGTACTCGCTGATTGGATCCATGCCAACCCAATACAGAAGATGATACTCACTGATTGGATCCATGCAAACTCAATATTAAAGATAGCTTCACTAATAATACTGAAGAGGCACGCACTGATTAGATCCATGCCTGCTCAAAACTGACATAGCACTAATTGGATTCATGCCAACTCAATACTGAAGACAGAACTCGCTATTTGGATCTATGCCTACTTGGTACTGAAGACTGCAAAATATACAGTATAAACCATACAGGTGGTAGAAATGAACCACTTAGAAATAGCTACTGTTAGATTTCTCATCCTTACATATTTGTTTGCAGCTGCACCAAGTACAATATTATGTAATTTCTTTTTGTCAGCACATTAACCTGGCTGCCATGACTTCTCAGTTTTTCTCTGTAACTATTGAAGGACTTTTTAATGAATTTGAACAGTGATATTGCGTCGAGTATCAAAATGTCTAAGGTCAGGTCAGAGTTTTACTTTTTTGTCTTGACCTTGCATCATAAACTAAGGTTTCTTCAGTTTATACCATCAGGACAACTTGTGAAAAGGGAATGGGTTCCTGTGATTTTCTAGGAAATTAAGGTTTTTAATCACAACTGACATTTCATAGATTTCGGGGGGGGGGTATTTTGGATTCTAAAAATATGAATTTTTTATGAAAAAACCCATTTACATGCATCCTTGCAAGCGTCTCCTACTATTTCCTTTCATGTTTGAAGATGTATTCCTTCATAGATAATGAGCTTTCAACAACGGATGTCTTCAGTGTAATGCTGGCTTTACAACACTGCGCTGCTCAAGGGAAATTTTTATATACCTGCCAGAAGTATTATGTTGTTAAGTTGTCCATCAGGTTGCTAATTTGGTTTCTGCACAATAATTTGAGTTGTCCATCTATCACTACCAAGTTTGTGACTGGCTTGCACTTGTGTAAGGTAAAAGAACCTTATTGACTTTGGAGTCAACTGAGAAAAGACATTTTTTACCATAGAGAGACCCAGTTCTCCCACCATGGCACTGGTTGGACAATTGATTTAATGCTACACCCTTGGATGTAAATAAGGAGATAAAACAAGGCTACAGGTTGCATCTGGCCCACGGGCAAAAGGTGGTACGTGTCTGATCTACAGTTATCCAACTTTGTGGCTTGTATGCACTTTGGTATAAAAAGAGCCATATTGATTTTTGGACCCCACAGATCAACACCAAGGTTTCTATGACTAAAATAATAAAAATAGCTTCCTCACAAGAACGTTAGTTCTACATCATAAACGTGAATAAAATTCTGTGGATGGCTAGCACTTAGGGCAAGGAAAAAGGCTTTGAATTTGGGAGTCAAAAGAATGGTCACTGAAAGAACGAACGTGATTTTTGCACAAATTTAAAATGTGCCTTTCACAGTAAATTTTTTGTAATAACTCTGAAAAAAAATAACATCTCCGGTCTGCACTATATGTTTAGGACAACTTAACATCACAGATCTGCACAATTTGTTCAGGAAAAATTAACATCACAGATCTGCACTGTGTTCAGGACAAAATAAAACCACAATTCAGTCGACGTTCCAGACATGCCTGCCAACTTTGCAAATTTATATAATGTTAACCTGCAGTCGATGGGAGGGCTGCAAATTGAGATCTGATAAGGTTATGTTTGGTACAATATGGGACAGCGGGAATTGTAACCACAAAGAGAACTAAAATGCACGAAATGTGTAAGAATTGTTTTTTTACAGTAATGCAGAAACTGTTGCTTTGATTTATCTTGTTCAGATTTGTGATTATTCTTTTAGTTAAAGTAACATTTCTAAAATATCTCAATATTTTACGCATTAGGAAAGATTTTTATATCTACATGTATAATGTAAGTCATTTAACCTGGGACAAGAATTAAACAGGAATTGGTATCGAAGCCCTTTATCAAAATGTATGAGACTCCAAATTTATATGCACGAGAGACGTCCAGTCACTGAGTTTCACGGCTGAGATCAGGAATAACGGGGTACCTATTCTATGAGGCATTTTTACCTGTCTTCTTATTAATATGGAAGAGGAATCAAAAGGTGAAATTTGGTGTTGTGTTGATTAAATCTAAAGGTCTAGTTTTCTTAATAAATTATGGTTAAATCTGTCCCAGAGTTATTCCAACAGTTTTGTATATACCTTGTTAGTAAATCGAGGTTACTTATTACCATTATAAAAGTACAAGAAAAAAGTCTGTTCTGGCCAGAAAACTGTCATGGATATGCTTAAATAAGTGGCAATTTTCTAATGTCATCCCCTTTTTTTATAAAACAAACCTTACAAATTGCTAATTACAACCAATGATCTTTTGCTCCCACTGAAATTGTACAAGGAATCGTATTGTAATATCTGAAATCCATTTTATAATGATAACAAAAACTATTAACTTGCAGCCGTGCAATTGTAAACACGTTATCTTGATTTTAAGTAAATGACCTGGTTGTATTTTCAGGCCACCTTTTAATATTTACACATTTTGATCTTTTGGGATATCATACCTTTATCTTTATATAACTAGTGTTTGCATGATTTAGACAAAATCTCAAGCTAGATAAATTTAATTTAGTAGGCATATTTGTATTTATACGTAATTGTCCAATTCGATTTTCATGCCTTCAAGTAATTGTCCCAATTTTGTCTTCATTTTAAAGTTTTGGGAGTAAGACTTTGATATTCTCATTTGAATAAATTAAAAACTTCACACTAAGAGGTTGCAAGCATTTTCACATCGGAAGGCCTCGCTTTTTATATCATTTTCATATTGGAAGGTCTCGCATTGTATAGCATTTTGACATCGGAAGGTCACTCATTCAGGTCAATGTCACTATATTATATTTGTATCTTCATATAATCATGAAATCAACATTTTATATCTTGTTTTCATGAGATTTCTTTGGGGTTTATAAACATGCTATATAGAATGCAGTGATGATAGACAGGCAGGGCTGTCTTGGTCAGTCTGGACCATTGAAAATTTTTATCAATGTACCATATGCAAAGTACCATAGTTATTGGAAATATATACAGGGGCACAGGGTGGCTGAGTGGTCTAAGGTACATAACTGACATCTCGCCTCTGTCCGCGTGGGATTCAAGTCTCGGGCTTGTTCAACGTGTTGA
>QKMX01216195.1:0-10431 GCA_003401595.1 Venustaconcha ellipsiformis
TATTGTGTGCTGAAAAATGGTGTTAAACACAACAACAGCAAAAACAACTTAGTTTAAGACCATAGAGTCATTCAGGAGTGAATCTTTGTCTTTATTTAATTGTTTTACTTTCTCTTTCATTTTTTGTGTTGTCCTCTTCAAGACTAAGGCAATGGCTTGATGACTAGTGTAACATCTGATGGTTATATTTGTTGTTTTTTTTCAAGGCTCGTACATTTTGTCTTTAATGGCTGTTCTTGAAGTTTTTCTGGTTTTTTCCTTGCCAACTTCCGTTTAGGTTTTGAAGACTCACATTCCTTTGACTGTTTATTTGCTTTTGTTGTCATTTGTGCAAATTCTTGTTGAAGCAATATGTTTTCCCTTATTAGGGCTGTCCTGTCATTTTCACTGCCTTTAAATGCTCTCTATAAATTCAGAAACTTTATCCGAGATAATGGCCATTGGGAGTATATGTAATTTATTAATGCTTTCTCTACCTAGCTCAGCTGAAATTTCCTGAACACTGATCTTCATTTTCTGTTTCCTGTAGGAAGATCTCAGGTGAATTTCCCCAAAGAAAGTCAATCGATGTAAACACTTATTTTCATGTCTGAATTCTCAATGACCACCCCTTTCAACAGAAAGTATCCTACTGACCCAGATTTCATGAACAAGTGCTTATATATTTGACTGTTAGGTAGCTGTTTGTCTTTTTTAATTGTGTGAATTTATCTTTATATTTTGAGATATATACTTTAAAGCAAAATATTAAATTGTGGAATAAGTGACCACATATAAATTTAAAAACTATTATTATGCAGTATGTAAGCATGTTTGTATGTGTAAACGGTGTGGTTATTCAGAACAATATCTGTACAGTTCCAGTCAAAATATGTTTGAAACCTTTCACTTTTGATTTCTTGAATGTCTTGGAAGTAACCCTTTTTAATTAAAAAGAAGAAAAAAATAATTTATAACTAATGTAAACATAAAATAAATCTAAATTTGTTATCAGCCTAATATTTTTTTATGTTCTTTTTTTTCAGAACTCTGCCAGAATTATCCGTTCCTCAGTATTTGGGATCGAAGACAGGGAAAAAGTGCATGACAAATTGGTTTTTCCCCAGAATAATCTCAACATCACCAGCATTGATATCCAGTCTGTGGAACCAGTTGACCAGCGGACCCGGGATGCCCTGCAGAAATCTGTACAGCTGGCTATCGAGATTACTACCAATTCACAGGAAGCTGCTGCCAGGTAACAATGGTGATATTGATCCTTTTGAATACAATTTAATTTCTTTGATATATAACATTTTTAATATTTTAAGTTAGATGTTATATCTACCTGATGGTAAGTAAAGATAATTTTTTATAATATGATGGTGTATGAAAATTTATAGGATCAATAAATTACAGGACAAACAAACAGTATTTTTATTAGCATCATTGTGCTAGAATTGTTTTAATTGGACTAAAAATCTTGTATATGCTTCATTATTTAAAAGCAAAGACACTGGGAGCCATGTTGGGTTGGAAGTGAGAATGCTTTACTCCAGACCAAAATGGTGCACCCATTTAAATGCAATTCAAGAGTCTTTTTCTTGTACTTCTTGGTAAGTATTGTGTGTGTTGTAATTATATATGGCAGTCCCTATGTATTATTGGACTTTTGATCTTTACACTCTGGTCCTATTGTGAATATTGTTTTTCTTTTCTTATGCACCCTTAGATTTGTAATGCCCCACCATGCCAGTGGTAGGGCATATAGTATTACCCTTTTTTCAGTCAGGTTTTGTGTTTGGGTCAATTTTCAGGCATTGGAGCATCCATTTCCCATCAGCACATTTCTAGTTTTTGATAGCCTCACACACATGCAGTATATAAATATTTATAGCTCTGTTAAAAGGAAGTAATAGCACAGGAATACATGTGAACCTGTTCCCCAGCAAGTTATCATTTATAATCACTGCCTGATTTCTGCAAGTTATCTTTAGTTATCATTTCATAAAGAAAACAGACTTGTTTCAAAACTTAAAATATTAATATTAAATAACAATTTGTGTTTGAAAATGAGAATCAGTTATATATATATATATATATATATATAGTATAAGCCTACTATATAACACAATGATTGGGGTCCATAGAATGTCATGTGTTATGTACTAAACTGGTCTTTATCCAACCAAGTCATTTAGCTGAAGAAAATGACATATGCAACAGTTACCATCTTAAATCAAAACATTTTAAACAAGGAATTTACCTGTAGTGAAATCATAGAGATTGTATACCAAATTTATGGTATGTTTTTGGACATCATAATGTTCTTTTGAAAAATAATATTTAAATGACTTGTAATATTTGCAAATTGTTCAACTATAATTTCTTTTATAAAAATTATTTGTACACTGGTCTTTTTGGAGATGATTTTGACAAGGGACAGTCCCTTCACAAACTAGGTAGTTCCTCCTCACTTGTTATATAATGCACGATAAACTTATCCATCAGAATCATTATCAGTACTAACAAAATTAGGTTTCACGATAACAGCTTTTCAATATATATATTTAAATAAGTTTTAATAGTGGTAGATATCCTATTTCTGTTTTATTATATAATTTTTCCATGGGTTGTTGGTTATCAAAATGTGCTGTATTGGATAATTATTTATCATCATTTCTTTTTTAACTACCTTCACTCAAGTACCAAAATCTGATTGGTTGTCATTGTAGACATAGTTACACATGGAACCACTTCAGACAGGTGTGACATTTATGGCTATGATTGGAATCCATGAACCCTGTTTTTTCTTATGAAACAAAGTATCAAAGAGTCAGTATGATTTGTAAATTTATTGGCATCATGCAACAAAACAAACCCATCATCCCTTGGGCATTATTTTTACAGATAAGGCATAGTCTTTGTTCAACAGGTAATAAACTTCTTTGCAGATGATAAACATTGATTGCGGGTGCTAAATTTTCAGTACATATAATGCACTTTTCATGAAACCAGAGGCTGCCTTTTATTTCGAAACACACCTGTCAAAGAAATCCCACTAGTTATGTTATAACAATTATGACCTTGTCACCTTGAAATCTCCAGCATGCACAAAAACAATCTTTAACAAACCGATTGTTTTGATTCTGCTTTTTTTTTAACTACCCATGGCTAAAAAAGAGGAAAAAAAAGAACCACCACAACAAGATCACCTTTATAAATAAAGATTTCCAAATTTGTCATGGTGCTGTTTATGTCAATGTAAAAAAATCTTATATATCAACAGAAGATTTAGGTCTCAAATTGAACAAATCTTTTGTGTTTTAATTGTTTAGCTGTCAGCTGCCAGTTCTGAGCATACTTTGTTTCTCAATTATTTGATGTTGCTGCTACAATAACAGAGAGACATTTGTTTGGTCCATCAAATTTGGCCTTTTGCTGAGACTTTGGCATTTTGCTGAGCTTGAAAATATTTGCAGTTCCATGCTTATAGAATTTTCAAGCACAGCGAACTCATTTTTGCAAAAGCATATTTGCTGAAGTTATTCATGGTCTCACTGGTCCTGATTAATATACAAGTGATTATTAAGGGCTTTTACATATATATTTAAAAATTTTAATATTTGTCTTTGTATTTTCAAGAGGACACAAAAAAAATGACAAGTATGACTTACATAGCAAGGGAAATGAACTATGGTATTTAACACAAGTAGATATTCTATTTCTTGAATGCAGAAATGTAAGTGGAATGCAGGAACAATGATTTGAGTGTTTCAGACTGGTAAGGAAGACACTAACAATATTTCACCATTGCTAGATCAGGTGTCTGATACTGATTTAAAAGATGGCAGTGATAGAGATTGTCATGATCTTAGTGATGTGGAGCCGTCAGAGAGAGAGAGAGACAGAAAGACAAGACTGGACAAGATGTCCAGCTGTTCCAATGATGATGACTTTTGGTCATGAGCTGCCAATGATGAAGACATTACAGTTTTTTGAACCTAATGAACCAGCAAGTCTCCTGCTTTTCAATCCAGAATAAATGAATAATATGTTCTATTGTAATTGATACATTCTTTTACAATTAGACCTTCACATATAGTTCATAATATTTGCATTTATTTTTCAGAAGATACAAGTTCCTCCACATGTTAACCAGACACATTTATTATTGAGTTATATTAGGTATTGTAATTTGAGATTTTCTTTGCAGAGTGCAATATCAAATAGGGTGGTTTTCTTCAACATGGCTTGCTTTCAAGGCCAACTGAATTTCAGACATTCTTGGATATACATACATATACATGAACATGTCAATACTCAATTTGCAAGTAAAAAAATGTAATCCTTGCTAATTGACAGAAATTGGCTAATCTTATAAATAATTGTATTGAAGTAAAATCATATATGTTTCATACAGTTTATGCTTCATAACTGAATCATCTGCAAATATGAGGACATAGTCTAACATCTGACATTATGCATGAAGTAAAAATGCAAACATCGTAGGTAGGCTTTTGAAATCTTAAGAACTAGATTTCATCTACAAATAAAATATATTTCCTGAGGAGTAAATGCTACTCTCAGCACACAAGAATGGCAGGTGGAAATACATTCAAGTAGGTTTTTTTTCTTCTGAAGTCTAAATTTTTATTTACAGTTACATTATCTGTCCAATAGCTAGCTCTACAGCAATTGGAGTGGAGGTAGCCTTTTATAGACAAAAGATGGATTGAGATATCATATTGCTGAGTAGTTGACCACCACCAGATCCATGTGGGTGGTTTTGACTACAGCAATTATGTTTGTTCCAAGTAACTGGTTGGAATGACTAGCTAGAAATGTTGGGAATATTTTTTTCACTTCATAATCAACCTTTGCCTGAAGAAAACTTAGAAGTTCACCTCTCTTGACTTCCACATTAATATTGTCAAAATGCTGATTGGAAACTTCTCCAAGTACAAACAAAAGAAACATTGTTCCTGCTGTACAGCCTGTGTTTTTGATACTCTTAGACTAGATTTGGCACATGAGCACTTCCATGCAGAGCTCCAAAAATTGAACAGAAGCAAGTTGACAGTGTATGGATGTGCTGCGTGTGATGTACACATATACCCTGGTGTATTTTTAGACATACATCCAGTAACTAGGTGAACAGATAGAGGAGTGTTGATGACAGGTTTTTATTTACAATTGCTTTATTTATTTGCCATTTCATCCTATTTGTTCTAAATCATTATTAGTGAACTTTTGTGTATTTACATTTACTTCATGATGGTTTACTGTATTGGCCACCAAAATGAAAATTTTCAAAGTTAAAGTTATATGGTTTTCTTTCATTATCTGTAAATTTGTAGGAATATCATGTATACATATGGCAACCTCCTTCAGTGTACCGACTAAAGGCCAGTCTAATCTAAGTTATTTTCAATGAAAGAAACTTTTCACAATGTATTATCGTCAATTATCATGTGCATTAATATATGTGAAGGTACAGTGATATAGTTTATACTGTTAACAAGAGTCTTTGAAATTTGACATACTATTCATATATCCTTTGAATTGAATTGGACAGACATTTTTTATGGTATATGGAGTTTCAATGTATGAGTTAAAGCTGGTACTTTAAAAAAAATATCTAATTGTCATAACAAAAAAAGTTGATAATTTTCATTAAAAAAATCACTCAAGTCTTAATTTGTATCATTATAAAAATTTAAGAAATGATTGTAAACTGATGTTTTTAACACTTATTGTTTATGATGTTTTACATCACATTATCTTCATATTTGATTGCTACTGTAAAGTTATGTGGTTTTCCTTCATTACATATTTAATCTTATTGTTTAAATCACTGCTAATAATCATAAAATTAGCCCATGGAGGTAAATGTGCATTGTTTGCTTTAAGTTTATTGGTGTGGTCCCTCTAAGAATTTTCATCATCTAAGGGACCCACTAGTTCTGAAAGTTTAAAGGGTTTTATATGTCATTGTTTCTTTAGGCATTTGTGCTATTTGTGTTACTTTTAAAGAAATTTCATTTTTATAATTTTGAATTGAGGTTTCTACACCTTTCCTATTCTAGTGTGAAAAAAAGACTCCTTATCCCAGGCTGGATCCGGAGTTTACTTAAATTCTGTGATCCTTGCCAAGGATCTATGTTACAGAGTGTTTGCTATATGCTTCTGCTATTTGTTATGTACACTGTTTTGTGTTTTTGTAAGGCTGGGTACATGGATCAAATATTTTTAAAGTTGTTCCTAAATTTTATTGGTTTCTTTTGATTTTGGGAAACCAGTTGTGATACAAGATCAATACTGGTTTCCTGATCCTTGAAACCTCTTTGTATTTAGAGTGTGTTAGAAGAAGACAGTTAGATAGTAGATTATATGAGTATTAAAGAGAATGAGAATGTTTAGTGTTACTTTGAGGTGGGGAAACCTGGTACGGTCCGTGCTACCTCATGAGTCGCGTAGCTTTGACACCGCACCTTGTTCTCCCCCTCGTATATTCTAATTCTTTTTATATGCAGTTGTTAGTTGTGCATTATTATAAACAGATCCCATGGGCATAGTGTATCTATAAATATATAATATAATGAAATTCTTCTTTTCAGTAAATTTGATAAAATATCTATTTGCTTTAAGTGGTATGTTCTTTACCTTTTTGGACACTTGGTCATGGAAAAACAAAGAACTATAATTGCTTTTAAATTTCATATTAGTTGATCTTTTTAGGTGGGTATTGTGTTAATTTAAAACATTGTTTTTTGAAATCTTGTTAAAGCATTTGATTAATTACTTTGAACAAATGTATTGTTTGAAATTTATTTGCTATATAATTTGTTACCATGGCAATATATAAAAACTGCTGCACTCCATTGTTGTTAAAATATCATACTTGTTACTTTATAAGCCTAATTTGTAAGTTGGGACAAAAGTGCATAGCTTGCTTGTAATTAGAAATAGTCTTGATAAGTAATACATATGATCCAGTATTGTTGTAAATATGCTAAACCAAGTTTCCCTATTCATTAAATTGCTGACACAGAATAACTCCTGTCTATAAAGCTAAATTACTTGTCTGTGGATAAAAGAATCTCAAGTGTAAGTCATTAGAAGACTGTGTTACCCTTTATTATAAGAGATAGGCATTCAAGGAAGTATTGTCATCTGAAAGACTTTGTTTAATACCCATATTTTGGATAATACTGAAACCTGCATCTGGTTACATATTAGTAACACATATAGGCATTGGTTTATAATGTATTTTAAAAACAAAAATACCCAAAAATCCAGATCCTTTTCCTGTGGGTTTTATATATTAGGGATCTTCAAGTATGAAAACATAATTAAGTTTGCTAATACAGAGCTCAAAATTAGACAATGTTTTTTTTTTACTAACCCTGAGGATCACAAAAATAATTTTTTTTGTTTTTGCCTAAATTTCACTGATTCTGCAAAAATAAAACAGAATCTAGTTCAGTTCTAATTCGGCATCTTTTTTATTAACTCCAAACAGTCAAATCTTTTTTTCATCAGCAACCACTCACAAATGAAGTACCTATTACAGTTTCTTTTTTTTCCAAAAACTCTGAAGAATATTCAGAGTATCACAGACTCTCCGGGGATACATTTCACTCATTTCTGTTCACTTTCCCGAGCATTTCTTGTACTTTTTTTAAAACATATTCTCTTGATCATATTTGTGATCGCAGTCTCTTATCATATAATTTCTTCTTTTTCAGTAGCAGCTGCATACCTTGCAGATATTTCCATATGTTGACAATTGTCACCACGCAATGCTTGAATATTTATCAATAACAATATAAATATTAAACTATATTGTTCAGCATAATTCTGGATTATTTGTTGAGTTGGCAAACTCTGCCTTTTCTGATTGGTCAGTACTAGCCTGTTACCCTATACATTTTTTTATAATAAGTTATGAAATAGTGTTTAGTGGCTATACACCAGGTTAATTTAATGTGAACAAGGACTATTTTAGCATTAATTACTTGTTTACTTCAGTAGTTTCACACCTGGCAGTTTGTGCAGCGATCATTAGATGTACCATGTCAAGTGCAGACTATTGGTAGGTCAATTAATATAATGAACAGATCAGTTAACCAATTGAAGGCAATAGTGTCCACATCTCATCTGTTATGATAGCGAGCGACAGTAATTTTCACTGCTTAACTGGATTAATGATGGATGAGTTTTAGTGATCTGTCCACAAAATCACTAACTGGGATAGTGGATTAGTGTAATTTTAAGTCCTGCTGTTAATCTTTGAAAGGTTTCAGTACCAGACTGCACAAACTGGAACTGGTATGTAACTGGGTGCAAGATGTAGTTGTATCCAAAAGGAAGGTTTTAAACAAAAGTTGGTCAAACATGAAAATGGTGCTAAATTGACTTCCATTATGGCCACCACAGTGAGCATCTTGATAATCTTGTTATTGCTTCTTCTTATGTCAGCATTTTGCTTTCACCAAAATACATTTTATAATGTCTATTTGGACCTCAATGGAAATGGTGCTAATCTGATATTCCAATATGGCCACCTTGGCTGCAATATTAAAAATATAGAGATTCAACCAAAATGGAAAGTCATTATCAGCATGGGACTTTATGATACATGATATGAAATAAAAATGGTGACAGTCGTACATCCAATATGGCTGCTACAATGGTCATCTTGAAAAAAATCTGTATTTTTTATGGATTGCTGTGAAACTTTGTATTATGTTCATCTAACAATGCACGTTTTAACATATTCTTTGTGCTTGTTTAATTATTTGTAAGAGTTATTGCCCCTTTTGTTTACTTTAAGCTGGATGCAGTGTATGACAATTTTATGAATGCAACTTCTGGCAGTATTTAGTGGATTTCTGTTATATTTAGTTAATAGTATGATCATCATGAGAAGATATTCATGTTGACAAATCAGTCTTCTATTTTCAGCAGAGCTGTGCTCTTTCTTTTACTGTGGATTCATCTCCATCATGGGGTTGAGTTGGGATGCTGGAACAGAGATAATTCTCACCATTCCTTTTTGTTCACTTAAATTACATCTAGATGCATGTAAATGACAGAATCTTGTAAACTCAACTAATCTTGCAGTTATTGACCTATTTCTGTTATTATAATTTGATACATATCATGGTCATCACATGAAGATGTGCATACAGGCCATCAATTGGGTTGGCATTAGTGTTTTAACAGTTACCCTTTTTTAGTTGAAGATGGAGGCAGCAAGTCTCATTTGTATTGAATTGAAGCAGCACTGTTGACTTATGTGTTCCCCAAATGAACAATATTTTGATTATACATATCTCTAGCTAAATTGCACACAGTTACTATTGAAATAATTTGTTTCTCTTAGACATGAGGCTGAAAGACTGGAACAAGAAGCTAAAGGTCGCTTGGAGCGACAGAAGATCAGTGATGAGGCTGAAGCAGAGAAGGCACGTAAAGGTCTGTTGGAGCTGCAGGCCCTCAGCACTGCTGTGGAAAGCACAGGTCAAGCCAAAGCAGAAGCACAGTCTAGGGCTGAGTCGGCGAGGATTGAGGGTGAGGCAGCTGTTGAGCAAGCCAAGCTTAAGGCACAGGCCATGAAAATTGAGGCTGAGTCTGAACTGGATAGGTTACAAAAAGCAAGAGAGTCAGAACTGAATTATGTCAGAGAGCAGAATGAGCTTGAAATAAACAAAAACCGAGAAATGACAGAAATTGAGACTGAGAAGTTCAGAAATATAGTTGATGCAATTGGAGCCAGCACATTGCAGGCCATGGCAAGTGCTGGACCTSAGATGCAGGTGAAGATGTTGCAGGCACTTGGTCTGAAATCCACACTCATCACAGATGGTAACACTCCAATCAACCTGTTTAACACAACCTCAGGGCTTATTGGGGGATTGATGCCATTTAAGCAGCCACATAATTATGAGTAAATCTCAGAAACTAGACTCACAATGAAAATAGTTTGATATTAACCCTAAAAGGAACATGTTAGTAGGTATAAATAACTTAACATTTAATTTCCAACATGATGATTGTAGAAAAAATTGTTTTAGGAATATTATTGGACCAAATAATAGGAGTTTGGAGAACATCATTTGGGCTATTGTTGAGACTTTCAAGAAGATATATGGGTATGAAAATGACATTATAATAAAATAACATTACAAAGATTTAGCCCTGTTGGTCAAAGACCAGAAGAACTTAAGCAAATATGCAGCATTCATTTTCTGTCCATTATCAGATATTTGTTGTTGCTGTTCCTCTTTAACTACTGGATTAAAATCATTAAATTTGGCATTGGTTTGTTATGAGATCTAGTTAGTCTTGTATGAAAATAGTGCCCATGGACAACCTATATAGACAATATTTAGGTTGTCCTATTGTAAATCAGTATTACTTAACTCATTAACCCCTGGAGGTTTT
>QKMX01216197.1:0-10049 GCA_003401595.1 Venustaconcha ellipsiformis
TATTAAGAGGTTAGTGTTAGGACTGGTTGTCTTGGTGTCAGGATTATAATGTGACCAGGTGGGACAGGATGTTGTTGACATCACAATAAACTTGTTACACTGCAGACATTGTAGTGATATGACTAAAATTGTTACAGCTACATTAACAATCTAAATCATGCACACTCCATGTTGAATCAAAACTATATTGTACTTGCTTATAAGTTGAGTCCAACTGTAAACTGCACTGACCCAGATTTGCCATTGCATAATGCACTGGCAGATCTGGGTTAGTTCAGTTTGTTAAAATCAGTAGAACTAACAGCATAGACTGATCTGTGGGCACATTATGCTATGGCAGATCAGGATCATTATTGTTAGCAGTTGATTTGTAAGAAAGTATATGTGGTTATTTTTTTGCTGAGAAGTTATGCATGTATCTTGATAAAATTATTAAAATTATATTCTACCTTTCACTTGGTTCATGGAACTGAAAATTTTCTTTGGAACAAGAATAGTATTTAAAGGAACTCCATGGTTTTCAATATTTGATGCAACACAATAATTTATCTTTATAGATGTTGTTTTATGTTGTTCTTTGCCTTTGTGGTTTTATGGTTTATTATTGTGTAAGAATGAATTGTTGTGAAATTAGCTGTCTCTTTATGTAGCCATATTCATAAAGACTAGAGTTGTAGTTGTACTTTTTATTCATGTAGGTTTAAGGTGCAGGCACTCTATATCACCTGACAACACTGTAGGAGTGTTGTCTGGTGGAGTATAATGCCAAAATCTTTGGTTCAAGTCTCAGACACAGTATGCCACCAGACAATACCCTAGGAGAGCAGTTCCAATACCTAAATACAGTAACAGAATAATAGGTGATAAAGTACACTAGTCTTTCTCACATATCAGCTGTATATATGTACATATCAGTGGTTTATATTAATTACCAGTCTCTGATCCTTTGTCAAATCAACTATTTAACTAAGTCCTGACCTCTTTGCCTTTTGATTAAACACATTCAGATTCTTTCATGGCAAACTTTGAGGTGTGTGCTACAGCTAGAATGCAATACTTAAATTAAACATGATGTTTATAACTGACTCATTTCATTTGGCCGCTGTTCAGGGTTGTTGTCCTCTTATGTTATGAAGGCTGGCTTTGAATACTTCTGCAAATATAGAACTATATTTAGGTGATTTCTTTCAAGAATTGTTTAAAAGGAGTTCTTGTGTGTTGTCCTAGTGATGGATCTTAAAGAATCAGCAATGTATAATTGATGAGGTAACTTTGGAGAGCATAGGCAAAGAGCTCACAAAGGTTGATAAATTTTTAACTACCTACACAGTTTATGAGACTTGACCTGACTTCCATGACACCCACCTGTCCACTGCAGCTAAGAAATGTTCAGGCACATGGCAACAGTGATCATTGATAAGACCCAATTATTCTATATACTCCCTTATCAAGTCTAACTGCAAACTACACAGATCCAGTTCTGCCAGCCCATCATGTGTTAGCAGATCTGGATCTATGTAGTTTGTTAAGAGTAATCAGTAGAACAAACAATACAATCCCTGGTCTGCTGGTTTATTATTATTCCAGGGTAGATCAGGATGTTTTGTTGTTTGCAGTTTGACTCTAGTACTTCTATGTATGTTCAGTAACTATACAAGCCTTAGACACTTAGTCAACAATGTTCAAGTTTTGTGTTCAAGCTTTGACAGTCATATTTTTCAACATCAGTTGATGGAATCTTTTGAAGTGAAATTACTTTGGGATAATAATATTACTTATTTGTCTAAAATTATTCTAGGAGTTCTTGTTAAATCTGTCTTGCCTGCTTAATAAGCAGAAAGCATGCTTAATTATTGTAAACAGTGTTTTAGCTAAAATGTTGAAACTTGCGTACATTCAACAGAAAAGATATGATGATACTGTATTGCCGTGAGTCTGAAGTTTGTATGGTGATAATTGAGGAGTTCCTGCCTTGTCTATCTCGCCTAATTGTAGTATGGTCATCAATATTAATGTTGTGCTTGGAAGTCAGATATAGCGATTACATTAATAAGTAGATTGTTGCAGGTGAAATGCTGTGTTCCATGAATTTGTATTATTTGAGATATTTCAGTTCTGTCTCTTGTGCTAAGTTTTAAATTAATGTTTAACTGCCGCACCTTGATTTTTTAAGTTCTTCTGTTTTCTGGATTAATAACATCACTAATGATATAGTATTCATTGATTTGGATTAAAGTGACTACCTATAACATTTGGCAGTTAGAGAGATGCTGTTCTGTAAAGTGACTACCTATAACATTTGGCAGTTAGAGAGATGCTGTTCTGTAAAGTTGCTAAAAGATCTATTGCAAAGTAGCTGATTGATACATATCACCGATCTGGATGACTGGCAGTCTAGTGATCTAATCTCTTTTAACATTTAATTTAATTTGCCATACCTCCAGTTTTACATATCTTGCTCTCTCACTCTCACTCTCATCATACTAAGGAGTTTTTATTATTGAGATACAATTTAAGTCTTTATAGATTTCATACATAAAGTGTTGATGCTTATGGGATTAGAATGATACCAGATTTTTAAAAACCTAATGACTTGGTTTCTGTTAAATCTTAGCACAGTATACCTGGTTTCACATTACCAGGTTTCATATAATAGAAATGCAAAGTGAGTGCATTTAGAATATGTCAAGAATCAATTTTAATGTTTGATGAAAAGTAGATTTATGTTGGTTGGTGTGGGTTTTATGTTAATATCAGTTGTATTATGCATAAGTTTGGATCTATTTTGAATGAAGCTTTTGTATCGATCTCAAACATAAAAAAAAGTTGATCAAAGGCTGTCAGTGCCTTGCAAGATCTTGATATATATTTGGGTGAATATGAAAGAACTACACATATTGTACGGGATGTATCAGCCAAATCTGTGTGTTTCAAGATGAAAGAGTTAACTTAAAAACCAAGGACGAATTAGCCATACCCACTTCTTGTACCCCAATAAATATTTTTAATTTCTTTACACATTTATGGTTTATTATGAATGTTTCAGATTTTTTTTATTAATAGTGAATAAAATTAATACTTATAATTATTGGCTATGGACTAGTGATATTTGCTGGTGTTTATGGTTTATGGAGTATGTTTCTTTTTTCTGTTGATCTGGTTTAATTTTTTGTTGAAACTGATGTTTGACTACTAATGTAATGATGTAGTTCAGAACCTGTTGTAACTAATCAGGCATTGAGAGAGGAGCCTTTTTTCAAGGTAGCTTTATTGTAACTGAAGTGATCTGACATACTACTGGCTTTTGTACTGATCATTCCATTGAATTGTGATATTTTTATTGGCCCACAAACAGCAAGCTTGCTGATATTATAGCCTCCAGGTAAAAACTCTGTCAAGTAGTTACTGTAGTCCAGCATTCTCCAGTTTGCCTGCTCATTATAATGTTTTTGTGTTGATTGCATTCAGCATTGTGGTAAAATATCACAATAGGATGGTCTCAATTTAAATTGGCAACATTGAAATCAGTGTATAGATCAGAACATAATAATAGGAGGAGTCGAATAGATACTAGACATATCATCAAACAGTCTTGAAGCCAGGTAACAGATGAAATACCTGACATGGGAGATTCTTTCTATGTACTGGAGGAAAATTCTCTAAATGACTTTGAACCAGAGGCATTTGTCTCAGTGGAAATAAGATTGATTTTTAATCTGTTTAAAACATTCATCTGGACTGTAGTTATTTAGATTGAAGGTAATGGTAATTTATCTTATGTGGTTTGGAGATTTCTTAGAAAAACACCTTAGAAGTTTCAGTGAGAAACTGTTTTTTATTTGGATCTTCTTGTGATGTGAAATTTTAACATATTCTTGTGCAAATGAGCCATTCAACATCCTTGGATTATACATTTTGCTATTCAGAGAAAATTTCACTCTTTAAAAAATTATGTGGATCAGTGATAAAGGCTTCACAATTTTACAGTTTGCAATAGTGTTTACTTGATGAGAATTTTTTAGTTTTAATCCAAATTTATCAATCTGAGAAAGATAGGACAAATATTAAGCCCCATTTCCATAGGAGGATGAAAATGTTTCCAATAAAAAAAGCACAGTCTGCTAAATATGGTAATCGTGAAAAGAGGAATTGGTTACGATCCAATTCTGTGCTATTGGGACCCTCAGAGGGTGAGGATAGTAATGAAGAATTAACAGAATTGTTGGATGTGGACCAGAGTTCTGATGATGATGATGATGAAGCTTACTTTGCTTATCCTATTCAGTTACTGCCACCCAGACTTCAAGAATTGGATTTCTTTAAAAATGCAGGTGAGCCAAGAAAGTATTTATTCTCATTTGTCTTGCATGTTGTACACTGATTTGGTATTCATTTACAGTAATGTCTCTTTTATCCAGTAGGGAGAATCAGAATAATTTATTGGAATCTTTTTGGAATTAAACCTGCTTATCAAACAGTATGTGTAAACTGATGTTTTAATTAAGAAAGCTAGTGTTGGATCAACAAATTAGACTCTTATAACTTCTAAGTGCCCATCAAAATTCTGGCATATTATGTAATGGCATTGTCCATTCTTTTGTATGTCTGTTAACATTTTGTTTGTCCAGATCATACATTTTGTACTGTTTGGAGAGATTTTCATGAAACATTACTTGAGTATATATCGTGACTAGACAGTGTACTGCATATTTTATTCAGACCCTCTGTATTAAAGTCAAGGCCATGGCAAGAGAAAATATAATTCTGTGATTTGTATCATTGTCAAAGAGTGTGGTTTTTGACCAACAGGATATATTTTAATGAAACTTTAGTCAGTTATATGTCGTGTATAGTCAGCACTTGACAAAGCCTATCCATGCCCCTTGCCTCAGATTGAAGGTCACAACTTTGTAATTCAATGGCTTGATTGACCTTGTCTAGAGTACAATTTTTGAACCAATGAATATATTTTAATGCAACTTTGCCTTTTTTTTATATCTTGACGGTGTCTTGCAGACTCACTTGTAGCACAATCAGAATATTCTCAGGCCTATCTAGCAATGATCGGATAAGCACATTAGAATAATGCAACTAGCTGCCATTGCATATACATGTATCTTGTTTATCAAATGTCATCTGCATAATTTAATGAAAGCAGATTGAGTGATTGAAATTAATTAATCTTGGCCGGAACTTACCTAAGTTTTTTTGGTCCAAGAATGAACTCACTTGAGAATTTTCTTTTACTGAATTCATGCAAATAATTCATAAAAGGTTCAAAAATGCTTCTGGCAGAGTTCTGTTTTGCTTAATACACTTAAGTGTTTTAATGAATTTGTGCCATTTTCTGATGATCCACCTCATCCCATTTTAAGTTGACTTCATGAAGTATTTTCCAGATGAATTTTAGTAGAAAGGCCATGACGTGTTCTGATTGAGTCATACCTCCTGCCTCAGAGTGAAGTTAATGCAAGATGGTGGCCTGTTTCCTTATCCAGGCTGTCGCATTTTAACTCCTGCAGATATTTTGATAAAACTTGACCTAGCCAACACATCTTTGGAAATAATGGTCATATGACATGACAAGCTCAGAGGTCAAGATCATTTTTAGGGCAAAGGTCATAAAAGATGGGCATATAATGTGCCATTTTGTGGTACTCTTGTTTTTCTTTAAACAGTTGAGTCTCTGCCACTGAAAAAAATAACATTCTTGTTCTGTTCATTTGTTCCTGCTTTAAAGTGGGTGTGCATATGTGATGTGTATGTGAGTTGTTTTGTTTCTGTCCTCCTGTTTGTTTTATTAACTAGACTGAGTCTGTCACTGTCAATTATATGTATGGTAGTTTGTATATTATAAATAGTGGTTGTACATGCATGCTATACATGCCTTGCATAATTCCTTTTAACTCATCTTTTGTTATCAGAGATAAAGATTAGGGCTGTAACATTTACCAGATTTTATAAACATGTACATGCAAGGCCATTATTTGGGGCAGGTAATAAGAATGATGACCCCAGGTGCCTTTTGGCTGAGTTTTCAGTATTTTGTTCCAAATGGTGTGGTGCTGAATGGGAAGCTCACCCCAAGCGCTGTTTTGTCCAGCATAAACTTGTGATGGCCCCGCCCCATCTACATGGTTTGCAATAACCAAAACTGTGCTATTTTATCAAAATGATTAGAAACTCATCCTTTCCACCTGTCTAGTCAGTAAGGCTTACTGAAAAACACATTGCAGGTATAATGTGCTTACCATACCTTGTTCTACGTCTTTTAGCTCTCATCATGACATGGTTCAGTTGTAAAATATGTCTTTGTTCGTTATATCTAAAAATTTATTTAAACATTCTTAGGATTGCATAATTTTTTTTTCCTACTACTCCAATGATGTACAAGGTGCAAAACTTGATAAATAAATGCAACCAGATGAACTGTGTGGACATGCACTTTGGATACTTCTTTAGGATCGTCAGTGACCAAGAGATTGTATGGTACTTAAAAATATTTCTTTAAATAAAATTTTACTAATGAAAGGCTTTATTAACAAACTTGTTTTTCAAAAGTACATGATGTGCATTTTCAGTAGATCAACCTAATCATTGTGTAATTTCTTGCAATGTTTTCTGATCTTATTCTCATTAGTTTGGCTTTTTCCAAGCAGTGCTATTCTCTCTGTGAAAATCCTACATACTTTAAAAAAAATAATTAACCCAAAATGTCCTATTCAACAGTCTTCTTAAGAAGAGATGCAGAAATATATTATTTAATTGGAATGGCGTAGTTCCTGCATCACTAACGGTCACTTGCATGTTCACTTACATGTTTACCAATTTTGTAAATACTTTCTGGCTGCAAAACTAAACTAAGCCATTTCCACCAGTAAATGTTGCCGACTGAATGAAGAGTTTATACTTTGGAATAAGATTAATGTGTACAAAAATGTTAAAATGTGCACGACGGAGTTGCATTTGCAAATCATTTGTGAGAGTGGATTAGTATTTATTGTTTTTGTGGAATGTATAGAGCCCAGGATATGAAGAAAAAATCAACAATCTTTGGCAGCACTTTGCCAACTCTGATCATTTGGTCTGAAGACTATGGATTTTCCTCTAACCCTATACCCTATCAACACCTGTATTCTCATTATTCAAAATTCTTATCACTAATCTAAATACATGTGCTGCATGTTAGACAGGTACATTTGTTTGTATTTTTATCTTTTACGATTTATATCTAGACTGAGATAATACCAGAGAGGATGTAAATGTTTTAGAGTTATTTAGTTGCCAATTTGAACTATGAAATGCAAAATACCAGCTTTTTGTACTTTAGATTACTTGATTTTTAAAGCTCAGATACTGAGGTACATGCTTAGATGACTCTGCACTGTATTTTCTTTCATTATTTAATTTTATTGGCCATCTTGTCTGTTGTAATTATATGTCCAACACATTAATATTGAACAAAAGGAATTGGATTTATCCAGTATTTTCCTTTCTTTAAATCTATTTTAATAATTACACTGTCTAAAGCTGACTTTGGGTTCCTAATTTGAAATATACTTGTAGAGTCATGACAAATTCTTCATTGCTGTATCAAAATTATGTCGGGTGGCTCCCCTGCAACAGCGTGGCTTTAATGGCTACTGTATTGGAAAACTAATATTGAATTTCTTCTCCAGAGCAGCTAAACCAGTGTCTAACAAACTGAAGTTAGTCAAAAAGAATTTTACACAATTAAACATTGATGTAAGGTACCACCAGTTTTTGTCATAAAATTGGAAGTTATTTTGACATGGATTTATCTGAATCCAAGGCACCTGCCTTATTAATGTAATTGCCTTTTAGACCAACATCAGGCCCAGTTGGGTCTCCTGTTTTATTTCAATAAGCAAAGCTAGAGTTCATGTATTGGATCTTTACCTATCATGTAGTATTTCAAAGTCTATTTTATTATTAAGTCATAACTTCATTGTGTACATTAAAAACTATTATTTTAGTAAATTTCACGAGTATAAAGCTGCTAGTAATCATTGGATTTTGATAATGGCATAAATTATGATCAAGTATGTGTACATTTTAGAATTGGTAGTGTCATGGGACCCTTTATCTATGTTGGACCTCTCCACTTGGGAGTTTCATTAACTCTTCCATTATGGTCAAGTGGAATACAACATGTATAAGAAGAATGATTTGACCCACGATGTAAAGTGGTAATGAGACAACATGCATAGCAGAAAGTTTCAAGAAAATCCATATCTGCTATGGGGATTTTAGTAGCCACTTCCTTCGATGAATATGAAGGGATTGAGACACATGCACTTAGTAAATAATTTTTTCTAAGAGTTAAAAAAAGGAAACAGATGCATTTATTAATGCTTGTGTAGGCATTTTTAATCTTATGAAAAACATTGAGCCTTAAGCAAGTTAATGCAAAATGTATTATCTTCACATATGACAAAGTATCACTTCAGACAGACATGACTAAAATGGTGTGTATCTTCTGCTGAATGCCTATTGAGCAATTAGTTATATCCTTGAAACTTAATAATAACAATGTGTTCTTGTGTTCTGTTTGTTTAGTGGAATAATTAATAGTTCTGCATCAACTATATTAAAGATGTAGTGAAACTTTTTATTCATGAACTTGTATTTGATTGATAGACTTTAATTGCTTCATATTAATCTATTTATTCAGTGATGTACAGTGTCTAACAGTTGACAATTCAGTGCCATTGTGATGTAGATGCTATACTGAATATTTTCATAGATAAATAGTTAAACTGTTATTATAGTGATGCAAAGTTTTCAAGTTCAAAACTTTTGTATGCAGATTAAATCATAATCACTTAAATTTCCAATATTCATCATCTGTCATAAATGCAGCATAAGCCATACATGTATTTGTTTGAATAATTATCAGTACCATGTGTACAGAATCAAATAAGTGATGATTTACTATTACCTACAGTAGATGGTGAGGCATGGATGAAAATATTAGCTTGGTTAATATTTTATTGTGATTTAAAATTTGTGGGTATCACTTGCCCAAAGAAACCTAAAAAATTGATACCCAATGAATTTAAAGTGATTTGTAGTATTAGATCTGAATTTTCCTATTGTTAGAAAAAGACAGCCTAATAGATTTTCCATTGGTACTTAAAGATATAAATGGATGTAAAATTCAAAAGTAAATTTAGTAAGTTTAGATGGAGTACTGTGAAAACCTGTTTTAATGCATCATTCATGTCACCATAGCTGATTGATATCTAAATGATACAGTAATGGGGTTTACAGTATTTTTCAGGCCATGATTTGATGAACTACATGTTGAACAGGCCAGTTATTTATTTATCTATGCCTTTAATTCAATGTGTATGCCAGAATGGAGTATAAGATAAATATGAATGGTCTTTATCAGAGCACCCAGTTATGATTTATGATTACCAATCTATAGCTGCTATACTTAATGTACATTGATGGCATTGAATAAAATTCAAAGCTTGCAATTGTGCTATCTTTTTTAACTATGCGTATAAATTTGCAGTTATCTGAATACAGTTCATTAGTTTATTCTGAAAATTTTTACATACAAATAAGTCATGGTTGAATCACCATTAAGTGTTACATGATGTACTTTGTATTAGTTTCAGTGGAGTATAGTCTGAGGGTTGATTTTTTGTAAGGTGAAAAGTATTGTTGTTTGGTATTAAAAATATGGTAATTTTCAAGCAGTTGCAAGGCCATGGGCTTGATATCCAGTAATTGCTGGGCTATTTGATTTATGATATATGCCTTGTTGGGGTGAAAATAGTTGCATTAATAATTGTTGTGCTATTTTAGACTTAAGGTTTGTGACTTTAAAAGATCAGCCTGGTTCATTATTCAAACTTGTACATGAGAATTTAATGTAAAAATGAATTTCAGAATCAGTTTTGCTGCAAACATTTTACTGTATGAGACAATATTCACTACAATAATAATCTGTAGATGCATATTGTAAAATATGCAGTTAGAGTGAATGAATCTGCATACCCATTTATATATATATA
>QKMX01216255.1:1415-15545 GCA_003401595.1 Venustaconcha ellipsiformis
GATAAACTAATGTATTATCTTTAAGACATGGAATTTAGGTGCACACATAAATAAAATCTGTGATAAATTAATGTATTATCTCTAAGACATGGAATTTAGGTACATACATAAATAAAATCTGTGATAAATTAATGTATTATTTCTAAGACATGGAATTTAGGTACACATAAATAAAATCTGTGATAAACTAATGTATTATCTTTAAGACATGGAATTTAGGTACACACATAAATAAAATCTGTGATAAACTAACATATTATCTCTAAGACATGGAATTTAGGTACACATAAGATGTTTTATCTCTAAGGCATGGAATTTAGGTACACATAAATAAAATCTGTGATAAATTAATGTATTATCTCTAAGACATGGAATTTAGGTCCACATAAGATAATGTTTCATCTCTAAGACATGGAAAGGTCCACATAAACAAAATTTGTGATAAGTTAATGTGTTATCTCTAAGACATGGAATGGTCCACATAAACAAAATCTGTCATAAGTTAATGTATTATCTCTAAGACATGGATAGGTACACATAAACAAAATTTGTGATAAGTTAATGAATTTTCTTCAAGACATGGATATGTACACATAAACATATTGTTCTGTCATACTGTCTGAAGTGTATGTTACTACCAGCTATTTGGTGTGTCCTTTAAACTGCAACATACTGCCCATACAGAGTTTTTTTTCTCTATTTTAGTGGTAATAAAAACATGACATGCTGCCACTCCAAGAGGCTAATTCTTTAAACATGTTTTTATCATACTTCACTTTATCAAGCAATGAAAGGCAAGCATTTCAATTAATGCATCTTTTAAAGTAGAAAATAACTTTATACAGTGTAGCACTTTAATTTGAAGGAGATGTTGTCACAAACATTTAATTGACAACTTGTCTTTATGATTTTCTGTAGCATTGTGACTCTGAGATTATAAATAGTAATACCATTAATTTCTACTTACTGATACGACAGTCCGGACCCGTGAAACCCTTAGCACATTGGCACTTGTACCAATTTACCCCATCTATACATGTACCACCATTGAAGCTATAAACGAAAAACATATGGCAAATTAATCGTACCCTTTCTTGTTATTAATCTCTTCTGGAACATTGTATTTTGTATTGATTCAAGAAAAATCTCAATAAGTGGTTCACACTACAGTCTGCTCAGTAATGAATGACCTCAACATACAATATATTTAAATTCTTCTTGGATTCCCTTGTCTCAGCAATATGAACTTGCAAAACTGTATTCACCTCCAACAGTATGCAAGAATAGATCAGATTCCAAATATGTTTTGGCAAGCTCCTTTTCTATGCATGGATATATAACCTCTCATTCCTCTCAAAAGAATTTAGATTTCACAATGTTTTATGGCTTAATTTCTATGCTTAAATGATAGTTATTGTTAACTTGAAAAGTGAATGAAAAATATTGGTTTTATAATATTTTGTGCTAATCTTAATATTAGCCTCTTACCATGGAAAAGGATTGCAATCATTAACATTGTGCTGACAAAGCTGTCCTTCAAAGGCCTCCTTACATAGGCAGGTAAAACTGTCTCCACTGTTGACACAGGTACCATTATTCTGACAGGGGTTGGAGTCACATGCCTTTACTAATGCTGCAGAGAACAAAAGTCAGTCATTGGTGCATGGCAAGGATATTTAACAATTACTGGTTTTATTTCAAAACAATTCTGCAAGCACATGAACTGGGCAGGTTTTATTTTAAAACAGTTCTATAAGCACACAAACCATTGCACCCCACAGATTTTTCTTAATGAACTAGGCCAGTTTTTTTTTCAAAACAGTTCTGTAAGTACATGAACCATTGCACCCCATAGGTTTTTCTTAATGAACTGGGCCAGTTTTATTTCAAAACAGTTCTGTAAGCATACAAATCATTGCACCCCACAGGTATTTCTTATTGAACATAGCCAATTTTATTTCAAAACAGTTATGTAAGCACACAAACTATTGCATCCCATAGGTTTTTCTTAATGAACTAGACCAATTTTATTTTGAAACAGTTCTGTAAGCACGCAAACCATTGCACCCTCCAGGTTTTCTTAATGAACTGGGCCAGTTTTATTTTGAATTGGGCCAATTTTATTTCAAAACATTTCCATAAGCACTTGAAACAGAACTGTTTTGAGAAACCAGTGGGGTGCAATGGTTCGTATGCTTACAGTACTGTTTTGAAATAAAACTTGCCCAGTTTTATTTCAAAACAGTTCTGTAAGCACACAAACCATTGCACCCTCCAGGTTTTCTTAATGAACTGGGCCAGTTTTATTTTGAATTGGGCCAATTTTATTTCAAAACATTTCCATAAGCACTTGAAACAGAACTGTTTTGAGAAACCAGTGGGGTGCAATGGTTCGTATGCTTACAGTACTGTTTTGAAATAAAACTTGCCCAGTTTTATTTCAAAACAGTTCTTTAAGCACACAAACCATTGCAACCCACAGGTTTCTCTTAATAAACTGGGTCAATTTTATTTCAAAACATTTCTGAAAACACACAAACTATTGCATCCGACATGTTTTTCTTAATGAACTGGGCAATGCTATAAAGGCAATTAGTAATTTGTTATGAAACAATATAACCACTGACATGGACTGAACTGTGTTGTGTCCAGTTTGGAATCAAATATATTTTCTTGATTTAGTATCGCTCTAATATCACTTTTTACTAAAGTCAAAAATATTACTCACATAACCGAAATGGCATGAAATTGGTGTCTTGCTTATAGAGGAATATCAGGCCTTTTTTAATTTTGTTACCTAAATAAAATGCAATTGTACTGTTGGAGGGAGACATTACAGTAATGTTATTTTACTTACAAATTTGACAGGTGTTTCCACTCCTGTTGATCGGACAATGACATGTGAAAGTTTCATCCAGATCAATGCATATACCTCCATTTGCACATGTAAATGTGTCACACTGACTCTCCCCTAAGAAAGAGTACATGGATTATATTGCCCTCATACATAAATTAACTTGAAAATAAATAACAATTGTGAAAACATGCATTTGTAACTAAGCCATGCATGCTCTTTTCTATTGATCAATATATAAGGAATAAATTCTTTACAAGATATTCACACAAGGACCTTATTGTTTAGAATTACAATGACTGTGAATCATGCTGATTCTCTCCTGAATATGAAATGATTGAAACTGCACAGTAGCTGGCTTGGAGGAATGTCCAGGAAAACCTAATCCCATCAATACAACACTACCAAGACTTCCAGACTCTGGCTTATTGTAACAGGGTATGTTGGAATATCAATGTGCAGTAAAGTAAGAAGAAATAGAAAAATAATTTGAGGATTTATCACAGGAGCTGAAACAACTGAAAAATAATAGAGGAAGAAGCAAGCTTATCCAGAAATCAGGCATCAGTCAAGAGACACACTAAGAAGCAGCCTAGATAAACTAAAGGGAAAATTAAACCACAAGGAGAGAGAGAGAGAGGGGGAAAAACAGAGACAGACAGCAGCAGCAATCATCACTTAATAACTATTCACTTTAAAAACAAATTTAGGATTGTTGTATTTCAAAATTTAACAAAATTGTCAATATTTCTGATATCTTTGAGCATGATAAGTTATTTGGATAAATAGGTTATTTTCATTTTCTTGTGTAAATATCTTTCTCATATTTATGGTGGATCCTTACATACATGCATTAGGGAAATAAGGATCAGAAAAGTGACATCCTTGAAATTCATCAGAAGATTGACTGGTTCCTAAGAAAGACTTAGATTCTACAACATGAGAGACAACACGAGCTGAAAGAGGCTGACAGTCACAGGCACCAATTTTATCTTACATTGGTATGTAAAAGCTGTGCATAGAAAGCAGTGGTGGCAGATACAAAGAAATCGGCAAATCCCCTCTCTAAACTTAATGCCTGCTGCATAAACATTTGAAGGTGGTGTGACCTAAATGTATGCTTACTTTTACAAAGGTCAACTGAGCTTATGGAATGACCTTGTGTCCATTGTGCATCTTTCAGCAGCTTCATGTAGTGTCTGTATATACTTTATCTGTTACCCGATTTGACAACCTTGCAGTATAGCTTTGTATCATAAGATCTCACATAAGCTCAACTACTAAATAAATCTGCCAAATTATATAAACAAAGTATTTAGTGTTTTGATTTTGATGCATGTGCGATCAACAAGAATCGTTTGATTTTGATGAAATTTGTGACATGGCTTGATCTTAACAAAATCTTGGGTGTGTTTGATAACCAGTAAAATTCACACATATTATTAAGATGATCTTTTGGTTTTGTTGATCATGTTGACACAGTGAAGGCTTTATTTGTCCACAGATTTTATTAATCTCGCTATGTAGTTTTAAATGAAAGAATTCAGATCACTGTGATAACTACCTAAATCTGTTCATTATAATGTGTTGATCTGAACACTGATTCATTACCTCTGGATATATTTGTAGCTTTATTCATGAACATATTTTAATTAAATCTGCTTTGCAGTTTTAAAAGAACAATGCCCCAGAACAATTTGATAACCTGCCAACTCTACACAAATTAGTTCATCAGTTTGGGACTTGATTTGCTGGCCTTGTGGATGCAATAAAGGCTTTATTTATTAATTGATATTTTAAACTTTGCTCTATAGCCTTTTCAAAAAGATCTAAAGATAAGTTAAAAACACAGCCAAATCTGTGCATGTGAATGTAGCTTTATGGGTACACAGCCAAATCTGTGCATGTGAATGTGGCTATCTGGGTACACAGCAGCTGATCTGATAGCTTTATCTATTAACAGATTTAGTGTACATTTTATGTGTATCTTTGTATCAACAGACGAGTTCTATAACCAATCAAATATATGCTCATATGAATGAGATTTAGTCTCTAATTTTGACTGGCCTTTTTTTGGCTCAGCTGGCCAGCTAATGGTACATTAAACTCGATGGGAAACATCTGCTTATCCTTTTTATGACACATCTCAGGCTCACCTGGCCTGCTAATGGTACATTAAACTATTAGGGAAACATCTGCTTATCTTTTTTTTATGACACATCTCATTGCCTCAAAAGAAACCAGACTAAGATTACAATAGAAACTGATAAATCTAGAAGTCACGAAAGCCAGAAAGTTGAATTCAAACACCATAAAAGGGGAACTGGTACATCTATCATCTCAAAGAAAAGAGACTGTGCTAATGTTCTTGTTTAGAGTGAGACAATAAAAAGTCAAAAGTAGCTGTTTTATAGTCGATACATAGAATGTGAGCAGCTGAAACTTGATCAAAGCATAACAAGTGACTACAAATCTCTAATTAGTGTGGGAGAACTGACAAACTGGAGTACAATTTTGGCTGAATTCCTGATGAAAATACACATTAATTTGTATGTCTAAAAAGAGCTTTGGGTCTCATGCTGTGTCTGCTACAACCCTTTACTGCAATAGTACAAAGTGTATACTTAAACTTGCAGATGCACATTTATGATGCTCACTGATTTCATTTTTAATTCTGTGTACCACAAAAGCTCACATATGTACAGGATGAGAATGATTAATCAGTCAAAAAATACAGCTGGAAACAAGAAAAAATTGTGGTGCTGTAAAATTTAGTAGAAAAAATAGCATTGATGGCAATTTTATGTTTTAAAAAAAAAAACTTGATAAAGCAGAAAATTAAAAATTAGCTTTCAACATTTGATGGTTAAACCGGATTGGAAATATATAAAAAACAATATAGAATTTTGTATGCTCCAAGGATAAAACAATAAATGATGTGTGTAGTGTGAGGCTGCTCTCGGTCCATAAAAGACTTCTCTTTCAGGACAAGTTCACCCTGATATATCAGACTTAAAGACACCAAACCAAGCATGTGGAATATTTAGAACCTGCACTGACTTATTTCACTAATCATCAAACATAGCATTTGGCAAGGCATTATATTCTCTAAATAACTATTGACAACAGACAGTAGTGCTCTTCTAAAACCTGATCATCAGCCTAAGAGTTAAAGATCACTTTCAAACAGTTGTACAAACTGGAACTAAATTGCAAAACCAAATGGCAGGGATAAATTAGGAAATGTGTTTTGCCACGATCCTCAACTCAATGCACCAGGGTGACCTGGAATGATTAAGATCCCAGAGGTAAGTAGCTCATTATAAAAAAAAAGCATAAATATTGTCTGCAACTAACAAATGATGTTATTCTGTTAGAAAGGAATAGATTACATGCCATTTTTTTCCATGGGTTCATCAGAAATGCCAAAAATACAGTCCACCTTGGTTTTTATCATGGTATTACCCAATCAACATCAGTTGCCACCATAGAGGAAAAGCTAAAGAAGGCAAGAAGAATGGTCTGCTGTTTTATGTTACTTGTATTAAATTGAACTAACAATTATATTTAGTCATATCACCTCTATGCATCTTCTGTAGACATTTATAATCTCAGTTGTAACAGGCATCAAAATTCTAGGGAAAGATTCAAATATAATTGAAGAATGTTTCTGGAATGTTATCAAGTAAATTTTTCATTTACCATCCAATAGTGATTATCTGTCATATACATACTGTCATGACTGATTCCACTGGGAGGTATAATTCATAGGAATATATATTATATTTTATTGCAATATCTGCGATTTTGCAGGATACCCATTCTTGGAGAAAGTTCATGGAAAGTGCATTTTAACAGGAATGGATGGTTTAAACAAGTGAATACATTGCTACCTGAATAGTAGTTATGTACTCAACATGAGCCCATCATTCATCAGGTGACTGTAAAGCACTCAACATATAGTGGAAAATTCAACTGGTGTTTCAACTCAAGCACTAATTAAAATCTTTAAACAGTGATATTTACCAACCTTAATGTTGTCACCCACCTGGAAGCTGTCACCCAGTGCTCTTCTCTAGAAGCCCATATCAAAGTGAGGTTAATGTAATGGATATGATACCGAAACTAGTGAAAGGATGATATACTCATCTGACAGATATGTAAATCCTTTTCTGCTTGCTTGCTCTGTGCTGAAGCCCAAATGAGATAGTATAGTGCCTGATATTTAACAATTTATTTGCGAATGTAAGTAATGGAATGATAGATGCATTCAGCACAAATCAACTCATATTTTGACTGCATTAAACAAAACTATCTGTCCCAGTTTTAATAACTGGAGTGTATATGAATTCCACAGAAAAAAGTCTTGGATTTATTTTTCACCTAGTGAGACTGTGCCAGTTAGCCAGAATTATGCATAGAAAAAGAAAGATTTGGCACGACAGCAACAAACCATAGACTCAAGGCTGCAGCACCCACTGGGTTTTCAAAAGGTAAACTCACATTATTTCTCTCAAACAAAAATAGTTTTATGTACAAAATGTGTACTTACCACTGAGGGGGAAGAATGGTCATGCAGAACAGGACCTACAACAACTGGATTTTTCCTTTGATACATTTATCCTTATAGCACATATAAAAAGGTAACATTTATTAAACACAACTGGAAAAACCCATGACATTCTTGCATTTTTTGGTAACAAGGAAGTTCCACATTATGGAGAAACAGTGATTTGTGTTTTTGCATTAAACAACACAGAGACCAAATTCATCTTTTGGTGTTAGAAAAAAAATTCCTCCTAAAACGTGAAAGCAAATACATTCTTTGTGAGAGATTGTGTTAACAAGAGGAGATGCAATGTATTGATTAATTCCTTACTGAGTGTGCATGTCTTCCCCTTCCAACCATCAGTACACTGGCACATGAACCCTGCCACAAGGTCAATACAATGGCCCCAGTTGCGACATGGGTTTGGCTCACAGTCATTCTTATCTGAAAATAATAGTTTTAAAACAGGACTTCCACAGTCAACATGTAGTCATCTCTGAGTAATTAATTTATAAAATATTTTTTTCTTGTTTTCATCAGTATAGATGCCCCAAATCTGACTATAACTCAAGAGATGACACAAATTTTATTTGAGAATACAAAAAAAACAGTAAGTTTCGTGTGATGGAAAATGTATGTTTTACTATTGTATTAAACAGAAAATAATAAGTGAGTATATGAAAACATTCGTAAATGTACTTATATCATTGAACAAATTTTTCTGTAATGAAACACGCTTGTATGAGGTACTCACTGATATAATATAGTGGCCCATCCTACGCAAAGTACATCAGATGATATTTTTTTATAAGCACCGCACTACATTCCAACTCTGAATGCTGATACACAGGTACAAGCTGACAAGTGATACTCAGTGATATGACACAGCACACCTTCCACCCTGGGACTGTATATACAGCAGTACAAGTTAATCAGGAAATTCTAATAGATAATTGCAAAATGTTTGTTCCCCTCCTAAACCTGCTGACAAATAAACCAGAATGAGTTGAACAGGTGATTTTTGATAGCACACCTTGCCAACCATGACTTGAGAGTTTATACTCACTGATATTGCACAGGGTCCCTTCCCATCCCTGGCTGCAGATACATTGGTATGAATTGATTAGGTCTATACATGTCCCAGAATTCTGGCAGGGATTGCTCCGACAATCATTCACGTCTGGAAATAATGTATAATATTGTATACTACAAAAACATTTGTCACTTTTTAAAGCTAATCCAACACTTATAATATAGCCTATAAATCTTGAAATGAAAACTCATAGCAAAAGCATCTCTACAAAATTACTATTTGCTAAAAACAAGGATAGCCAAGTGTATGATCATTTCATTGTACTAGAAACATATAATTTCTTAGTATGGATATTGATTTGAGTTTGTATCAAAAGACAAGAAATAATTCCCACCCTACATACTGATATATGTAGTTCCTGTCCATCAGGTTGAATACCACACAAAAAGAACCCCACTACCCACCCTGCCAAAATATTTTTGTGTCCGTCATATTTCAATTTTTGTCTTACTCTCATGACAGTAGTCTCCCTTGTAGCCCATGTTGCAGGAGCAGACATAGTTCCCACCTGGCTGACTGATGCAGAGACCATGCCGCCCACAGATACCAGATGATACAAGCAGCACGCCACCAGAATTGTTAGTTGGAATGGATACGGTGCAACTGTCAATCTCTAGAACAAAAAATGAATTATATTAATGGGTGCTCATTAGGTCAACAGTGGATGTGGTTGTGAATAGTAAGTTTATTATAATCCGTAATGACCGTTAAGGGCATTTTTAGCTACTCTAACTCATTTGACTGAAATTCTTGTATTGGATCAACAATGATTATTCTCCCTCCTCCACTCCCACATCCCCAAAAGTCTTCCAGGTCAAAATTAACAGAACAGAAAAAAGCATCATATACTGTATCATAAATTGCTATCTCAGACATCTTTAATACATAAGTAAAACATCACATTTGTTCTTTATCTGAATTGCTATCACAGGGTGATGCTTTAGATAGACATACATAATACACATCTTTTATTTGCAACTGAAAAAGAAGGACACTATAGGTGTTATGTTAACTACCTTGCACTTCAATGACTTTAGGCTGGCTACAGTCTTTGCCATCATATCCAGGGGGACAAAGGCAGAAGTAGTCACCCTCCATAATGAAACACCTGGCTCTGCGTTGACAAGGGTTGGGAGTACACAGGTCTGTGTCAATCTGTAAAGTAGTAATAGGGACAGCTATGTTAAAAAAACCAACAAAATAATGGAAACCTCTATAACTGGTATGACTAGTGCCTAATCTTTTTGATAATGTAATTTACACTGGGCTAGGTGCCAACATATATTTTTCAACAGTCTGCAATTTTATTTCATTTCATCTTAGTAGAGAATTTTCTTCTATAATCTTGAAAGAAATACAATAACTTGTTTCTGTGTTCACTGCATCTTACTTTGGAGATTAATTGTTCATTTTATTATGAATTCTAAAACAAATTTTATGTTTAAAAGGTTGAGATAATCATTTAGAATTTATTTGTTTTCTACAGTTGTAGTCAGTGACATAAGTCTTTACCAATGATATTTTGCAAACTACATGGCAGTAAACCAAAGTATGAGACATGGAACTTTTAGACCAAAATAACTGCATAAAGTAGCATATATGGCTTCAATTTTAAGATAATAAGAAAATCTAGATAAACTCTTTCATATTTTAAACATGTTTGTCAATAACTTCAACCTAAAAACTTTATCAGTTGCAAAAATCTTCCTTGGCCTTTAATTAATACAAAAAAAAAACTTGGACCAAAAAATACCATGTTTTACAATCAACTTTACTTACAAGGAATGGATTCACATTTCTCATTTGATCAGATGTGGAGACTTGGATATTTACAGTTTGAGATCTAAAGAATGATTCATTAATTCTGATATTTTTTCCAAAAAGGTGACAATTTGAGTTCCAAAAGATGACCAGTCAATGACAGAGATTTGACACTATAAATAAAATTTAGAAAAGGGAGAATGAGGATTCAAGTGGAGAAGAGGCGCTTTTGGAAATAACTTGCATTAAATCTAGGAGGAATAAAGTAGAATTTTCTCCAACTGCCATTTATATTTCAAAATAGGCTGACAGGAGCTTCAAGTTGTGGATTAAAGGATGTGGTCCCACATCTTCTAAACAGGTATACATGTAACTTGCATTTTAAAGATAATAATAATAATAATAATGATAATGACAAGACAAACAATGCATACAGACAGATAGTATGTTATTACTTCATAGCTGATGCCTGCAAATTTATTTGTAAATGGAGAGATGAAATGAATCAGGTCTGCACTGACTCCTGACTCATCCATTCTTTATCACTGTCCTCTATTAACAGACAGATATGCAAATATAGAGATAAACTATTAAAGAACCAATAAACAGAAAAATCAACAGGTAGACACAAAAACAGGAAAACATAAGAGTCCTTGCCCGACAGCTCTGTATCCATAAAAGTCTATGGACACCAGCATGAGTATCCAAAGATAAAATCCACGGTCTCATTTTTTGGACATGGTCCTCTAGCATGAGCATCCAAAGATAAAATCCACAGTCTCATTTTTTTGACATGGTTCTCTAGCATTAGTATTCAAAGATAAAATCCACAGTCTCATTTTTTGGACATTGTCCTCTAGCATGAGTATCCAAAGATAAAATCCACGGTCTCATTTTTTGGACATGGTTCTCTAGCATGAACATCCAAAGACAAAATCCATGGTCTCATTTTTTGTACATTGTCCTCTAGCATGAGTATCCAAAGATAAAATCCACGGTCTCATTTTTTGGACATGGTCCTCTAGCATAGATGCAGACTGATACAAAAACAAATGTGAGATAGTACCTGAATTGTAACCTGTAATATTACTGTCATGAATATTTCTAAACCATATCTCGTTTTGTTATGACATAGACAAATCACATACATACAGAAGGATATGACAGCATAAATAGTGCTTGATGATTGTGGCCTATGATTATTTCAGGGCACTGACGGGAATACTTTGCCCAATGGTCCAAACACTCTCATCATTTCTGACATGTTCGTTTGGCAAGAAGACTGCCAGAATTATAAACATAGAACCTAAATTTATGGCCAGTGCACTATGTGAGACACTGGCCAGACCATCTAGGTACAGGATCCAGAGATTGAGCCCTTCTGACAGCTACCACACATGGAAGCAAAAGATAGGTCCACAGATTGACAAACATTCAGACCTAACGACATGTATTGAGTCAGTACCTGACAGTTTTGTCCTGTTAATCCATCTGGACATTTACAGGAGTACCCTGGTATCAGGTCTATACAGATTCCCCCATTCTGGCATGGGTTGCTGGCACACTCATCCACTTGAGTCTGGCAGTCACGTCCAATGTACCCAGGGGCACATATACACTGGTAACCACTTACTAAGTCCTGTAAATAGAAGAAATAAGACAGCATTTAAAACTGGTGATATTTATTGTAGTGCTATTTTACATCTTAGTCAATAAAATAATCATATTTTTTTTCTTTGGTAATAATCAATTTAGATGTTAATATGTTAATATGGCACGTGTGCAAAAGAGCTCATTGACTTACTGTGGGCAATTGAAAATTTAGAGTTTCACATCCATGTCAAGTTATTTCATCAGTAATAACATTATCTACTGCAACATCAAATGTAAATTATCTCATTGGATGAAGACCAGATTGATGCTAATCAGAATCCACAATATGCTTTCAAGAGAAAAAAATATTTATAAATTTTATATAATTATCTAAATTACATATTCAAGGAAACATTCTTTCCTTCAAATAATTTTATTAATTTGCAAGATAGGGATCACATGAAAGTGAATTGTTGTAACAATCACAGCTTACCACACATACTCCACTGTTCTGACACTGGTCTGCACAGTCATTGATATCTGGAAAGGACTTGTAATATCAATGAAGATTTTGAATCATGGACTAAATCTACAGTTTTAGATGACTATCAGCAAAGTGTGAGACTGATACATTACCAACAGACAAAACTATGTTGCTGGTACATTGACAGATTAGTTCCTTAATGTTTTCAAGCTTTATTTTATAAAACAAACTAAAATCTTTAAACCAGATATAAATACCTCATTTTTTGAAAATGGCCTGTTTCCTTATGTTAAACTATAAGTACACAAATAATGCTAAATGTGTGTAAATTTCTGAGCAAACATTATTGATATCAGCAGATTACTTTTAATACTTTGACATACGTGTCAGAATATATCACCTGCATTCAAGGCCGGATTTCCACATGGTGAGGTGCTAAGTTGTGGAAAGCTGTAGAGGCCCTATTTGGTAGCTGTTAACACAGAATAAGGATGTAAACAAACACTAAAATTTTAGAAGCCTCTTCAGACTGCGAGGCCCTAATCTGTAGCTCGTTTAGCTTCAGCCTAAATTGTCATAAGTCGGGTACAAAAATCATCAAGTCAAGGAACGCCATCAGCGTTTGTTCTTCAACACATTAAGATTCAATACCCACTCAGATTATCTTTGTGCCTTTTTCACTCCTTTCTGTCCCATCATAAAAGAGCTATTGGATTTACACATACACATAAGGGTAGCACCATGGCAGAGAGATGAAAATGAAAGACGTATATTTCAATTACTTTTTCAAATTTTGATTTTAATCACCCATTGCAAAACCAGTATGCAGGTTTAAGTGCCAAATGAGGTCAAAAGTTAAGTTTTGCATGTAGATCATATTCTTCATCATAAGGTTAATCACCAGTAAAATGATGGCTATGCAGGTATATAATTTGAACCCAAAAAATCATTCACAATTTTATTTTGCAAAGTGTTTTCACATTAACATCTAATTGGGGTTATTCATTCTACAGCTGCCATTGCTTATCCTTGTTTCGCTAATAACTAGCAAAATGACAACTCAAAACATACTTCATTATTAGATGGCATGTTAGAGTGTTGGGGTATTAGATGGCATGTTAGAGTGTTCGGGTATTAGTGAAAGGGACATAATATGCATTTTCCGAATGATAGGTGATCCAACAAGCATCTTTGGGCATAAGAAGGTTCTTGCAAACAAAATGAATGGAATAAACTGGCCTCCTTGATGTTAAAATTACCAATGATATTTGAAAGCTGTAACATTTACCGATTGCATTTGTAAACAATGACAACAAAAGTTTTAAGAGGATGAAACATTCAGCATTTTATTCATACTCATTTGTGCTATATAGGAAAAAAGTAATCTCCAGATGGTAAGACACTATAAAAGATTAAATGGAGAGAAAATACATTTCAACAGTATACAACATATTGCCTCAAAAGAAATCGAGAATGGCTTTTATTCGTGCTTAAAATAAAGGTAATCTTAATGTCAACCAATTATCAAAAATGCTGCTTACATTTTTGAATATATAAAATTCAGCCAGAGAGACTACAAAATACCATTTATATCCTCCCCAATCGAAGGAAACATTCCTTGCTGACCTTTATGAATAATATCGCATTTTCGGTTTTTGTTCTCTCTTCTTTTGAAACACCATTTTTTAGAGTCACTAATATAATATAAATATCCCTCCTTTCCTATGGACTACTTACTTGTATCACAATTTTTTCCTGTCCATCCCTCCTTTCCTATGGACTACTTACTTGTATCA
>QKMX01216322.1:0-22687 GCA_003401595.1 Venustaconcha ellipsiformis
TATATATATATATGGCTTAACTCCTTTTATATTACACCAGGAATATGCTGTCTCAGAAGTAAAAAAAAAACAAGGTCATATACATAAAGTATTAAGTCAATGACACAATGACACTCTGATCACATTTTTTCAAAGACATTTAGTGTTTTTTAAATTGAAACAGTGTTGTATTCATGTGTTTACTATATAATGTGCACAAGTTTTCATTCTTGGTTCTTTATTATTGCACATTTTGACATAGCATTTATAGAAAATTTTGAACCAACAAAATCTCTTATGAGATTGGTTTTCATTCAGATCATCTGATCACAAATGTATATTCAATGAAGATATAGTAGGTTCAATGTGATGGTCAATTTGTTTTTTACCTCAATGGATAATATGCATAAAAATTTATGCAGACTTTGCTATCATGTCATGCTACTTTATCTGGTTTTGTTTTTCTTTCTTTACTTAAAGTACTTACATACCATGATGTTCATCCCAAAATGATTATAATGCATTAACACTGATGGCAGTTATTGAACAGATAAAATTTGATAAACTTAAGCAAGTTTAGGGTAAAATTAGCCTATTCTGATTTATTCTAATCATTGCATACCCCACCACAACAAAAAAAGGAATAGGAGTTGAGGTGTCATGAATAGAATGATTATTTACCTTGAGTATTTAAACCAACAATAAATTTATAAGCAATAGTGTGTCTTTATTCAAATTATTAAAATAGCATTGTGATGGAGGGATTATTTGGTTAAACATTACAATGTCAGATTGACTTGATTACCATGGATTTGAGCAAGATAAGGTAATGTCTATAGACAAGATAACATGACCTATTGTTGCCTAACTTGTGCCTTTCTTGGGAAAACTAATGCTTTATTTACTTGGGTCATGTTCAAGCTGTGAAAAAGAAACACTATTGTTAGGAAGCACCTTGCCAATGACTACAGAAAGCAGGTAACACTGATACATGACTTTTATGGAAGAAATTTCAAATGTGGAAAATGGAAATTACTATTAAGACCATTTGACCTCTGTATAAAGGCAACTACTAGGGCAGGTTTGACTGTATTACATAACATACTAAGTGTTAAAGGTATCCAAACACACAACCAGACTTATATGAATGTGACATAAATGTACTGTGAATTGACTGTATAAATGTTCTTTTTTTATAACTACAAGTTTAAACGCTCAGCAAGGAATTATCTCACCATGGAAACAGCGAGACTCCTTGAATCCAAAACTTATGTGCCAATGAATGCACATGAAACTAAAGAACAGCATTGTAGTATTTTATTTCAAAGTACCATTTACACTCACTTGTAAAATGAGTCCAACTGCAAATTGCACAGACCCTGCTGGTTCATGATTTGCCAGCAGAACTGGATCTGTGCAGTTGTTATGAGTAATCACTGATCTGCATGTGCAATATGCTACAGCAGATTACAATATTTATTTTTTTTGTGGTTTAACTTATAAGTGAGTATATATGGTGTACTGTAAATTTGCCTCTGCCATTACTAATTATTTTTTTTCCAACTATCCTATGTTTACCTCTGCCATTAGTAATTAGTTTATTTCAAACTTTGCTGTAAGTTTCTTTATGCCATTATTAATTAGTTTAGTTAATACTAATGAAACGGTCAACTTGTTTTTTGTTCAGTATAATATCATTAGCATCTTCAAGGATTCCAGTTGAACTATATTTCCTTTCTAATCCAATAATTCAGATTGAATTATTTATTTAGATTTTTTTAATAAGATAGTCGTAGAAAGTGAATAGCTTTATAACGTGAAAAGAAAATCATTTAAAGCCATGGCTGTATCTCAGCCATTTTATTCCTTGGTATTATCATATCAACATATTACCACTAAATCTATGTTGTTAGTGCAGATCGTAGGCAAAAAATATGAGTAGCTGAAAGTGATTTGGGAATGAGGGAATGAACTGGGTGCAAAACATATTGGCTTGTGTAAAGCTGTTGATCTTGGATTCATAAGCAGAAATAAAATATTGTCATATAAACAATATTGATAGAAGCTTAAATGTTTAAGAAGTTTAAAAAATAGTTTTTAAAATTTTATGATTGAAAGATTTCTTTTTTCTTTTCTCCAGTTATACTTCTAAAAAATTATGTCTCATTTCATTAGTGTCACAATTACTCCCTTTTTGTTTAATCCTTATTCAGTAATTTTTTTTCTTTCATACATTTTCTGAATAGTTTCTTGTAAAATTTCTCAATTTCTGACTTTTAGTGAGATCAAGTCAGTTGAATGGGTGATGGGTTGTAATAATTCTTCCTTTTGTTTTTATGTACTTACAGTTTTTGCTTGTTTCATTAGTTGTAATATTTCTTCTTGTTTTGTCTTGTTTTCACTTTTGAACTGGTCTGGTTTCATTGTTATGATTTATTTTTACATTTTACAAGTTATATATTTATTGGCTTACACATTGACATTTAAGTGATACTGTATTTTATATATGTACTTCGAGTCCATGCTTGTTTCAGCTTGTTATTTTATAATATAAAGTTTATTACAGGCAGGATTTACATTTATGCTCTAACATTCTATTACATTTCGTGTTCAGAAAAGTTGGTTTCCATTTAAAATATAGGTGTTCTACCTTTTTAGTCTTGTGAAGAAATGAATTCACCACATATAAAAAGGTGCAAACCTAAAAACTTAAAGTACAGGTACTTGTACTGTATTCTTTATCTTAATATCTATTAAATTAAGAAATCAGTTACACTTATATTATTTTGTTTTAATGATTATAAGAGTTTACGATGTAACTGCTTTAATATACTTGTAATATGCATTTCATAAAACAACAGTTCATCTGGTACAAGTTCTGAATCCAGACGCAGGTAACAAATCTGTATTTTCCTACAGCCTCCAACCCTTTTATATTTATATTTCATGGGCATAGCTAACTTTCTACTTCCCTTATATGGAGTTTTATTCTACTTTGAGGTCATAATTTTTATTTCTCCTTGTAGAATAGCTAAAATGTAATGCTAATGTACTCCCGCTACAGTTGACCACATCATCCTATGTATAATACAAAAACAGCATAGACCGGGATTTGTTTTCACATTATAAACAAAGCTGTGAAGTAATAATGACATACTTCCACTACCATTTATCACATTAACCTGTATATAACATATGAACAAATGTACACAGCACAGACCCAGTTTTATTATCACTTTTATGTACAGGCAGATGAAACTGTTTGCTTCAAGTTGTACGTAGATCAGGCTCCTGTTTCACCATGAACTTTTATGTTTATATTTAGGGCATTTGATTGGTCACTGTTCGGTCAAATTTTCTGCCAATCAGATCTCTGGAGTAAAAAAGATTTTTGGTGAACTGTTGGACAAATGGCATAGAACCTTATCTGCTATTCCATTATTAAATGGCAAATCCTGGTCTACTCTGTTTGCAATTGGCCGTGCTTTTTACCTGAGCAAATAAAGTTTCTTACCACAGAATGACAGTTGAACAGTCTACATGTTAAATATATAGCCTGTTAATTGGCATTAGAGGATAACATTCTTGATTTTGAGGAATGGTCCATGTAGTTTTACCGCTGCAAAAAAGAGTTTTTCCAGTGACTCAGGTAAAATGGATATTCGAGACAGAAAAACTGTCCTTAATGGCACCCACCATTTTCATATACAAGAATGTTTTAGCCATTATAACAAACATTTTTAAAAGTGATCTAGAAAATTACCAGAATGTGTAATGTTTCTTAGTGCTGCATCATAGGGAGTTGTATAACATTATAAAGATAGTAAAATTACCTCCACAGTATATTGTTTATACTGTTGCAAATGTTAGATGTTCTACCAATCAGAAGGTGTGGGTTTTATTTTTTAAATTCAGTCCATCAAAAAGCATGTTTTGCATGTGTATTAGAACACACATTTAATTCTGCAACAATTCTTTTTGATGTAACAGTGAACACTGAAGCAGTAGAATTTACTAGCAGAAACCAACATTATTATTTACTTGCAGTGTCAAACAGTATCATGTACTTGCAGTATCAAAAAGTATCATATACTTGCAGTATCAAAAACAGTATTATTTACTTGCAGTATCAAATAGTATCACATACTTGCAGTATCAAACTGTTATTTACTTGCATTATCAATAGTATCATTTGCTTGCAAATCAAAGTGTTATTTACTTGCAGTATCAGATAGTGTCATATACTTGCTGTATCAAATATCATATATTTGCAGTTTCAAACAGGTGAAATGATAGATAAGCAAAATATAATGAATACTGGCATGTACATTGGGAGGGAGGAGAATGCTTGTCACAACGTATGACAACATTATATAATGAATTGTATTATAGTGGGATTGATTAAAAAAATTGATCAATACATCTATCTTTTTTTTTTGAGGTAGGTAATAAACAAAATGCCAGTTAAAACTGTTGACAGTGTTATTACATGTATAACTAAGATGTAATGAGAATGACAAAAAATTTGATGACTACGTGTTTTTGTGTGGGAATAAACAAAATGTCAGTTAAAACTGCAGATCACATTTAATGTCAAACCATGTTATAGCAAGAATGAAGAAAGATGTCTGTACATGTATGTATATTAGAAGGGAATAAAGAAAAATGTCTGTTATTGTATATATATTAGAAGGGAATAAAGAAAAATGTCAATACTTGTATGTATATTAGAAGGGAATTAAAAAATGTCAGTACTTGTATGTATATTAGAATGGAATAGGGAAAAATGTCAGTACTTTTATGTATTAGAAAGGAAAAGAAAAATGTCTGTACATGTATGTATATTAGAAGGGCAAAGAAAATCATCTGTACTTATATGTATATTAGAAGGGAATAAATCAAAATGTCAGTAGTTATAGGCATATTTTTGAGGGGAATAAAAAATGTCACTACTTACTTGTATATTAGAAGGGAATAAAAAAATTTCAGTACCTGTGTGTGTGAGCAATACATGTATGTTTGTTATTTGGGGAGTGGAGAAAGATGAAATGCTTGTCGGAAATGTAGTTATGATTTTAGTTTATGTAAATTTAATATTTTTTTTTATAAACGTCATGGTATTTATATATTTACTTTTGTCAAGAAATCCTTTCAAAGGAAATTAGATATAATACTCAAATTTGTGTTATTTTCTTTTAATCCATATTATCATGTTATCATACACTTTAGACAGAAATTATTTTCATGTTAATAGATGTTGAGAAATCAATTTTTCTTTTAGCTTTACTGGTCATAGACCTGAAGAGGAGATGGGTTGGCCTGTTGTCTGTCATCTGTTGTCCATACATTAGCTAACAAAAATAAGTTGTTATTGGACATACATTATGGCCACTGGCTGCCATGTATAGCCTATCGTGTGCTGAATGTAAAATAGCGTTAAGTCCCAGAACAACAACAACAACAACAACAACATTATGCCCATCTTGAAGATCTGAATGAATGGTCATATCAGCATGGGATTTTTTCTCAAAGCTTTCTTATGATGCTTAGATGGTACTTAACCAACATGGTCTCAATCTGACAACATGGCTGGCATGGTAGCCATCTTGCAATTTGTGTACTTAATACTCCTGAACAGAAAATTAAATTGATATGGTTTTTTTCTTCACCAAATTACTATTTATGTTATATGGTTGGTTGTAAATGAAAATGGTGCTGTTATGATATCCAATATGCCATCATGCAGCCATCTTGAAAATCTTGTTATTTCTACTTCTTCTAAATGTATGACTTATTGGCATGAGGTTTTGAATAGAAGACTTCATATGATGTCTAATTAGTCCTTGATGAAAATGGTTCTGGTATGAGAGAATTACGTGTTTGTATATTAGAAAGGAATATAACAAATGTCAGTACTTGTATAGCCATTATCTTGTTATCACTATTTCATAATGACATGATGTTTTCAGCAGAAGACTTCTTTATGCCTAGATTGGTCCTAAATGAAAGAAGTACTGATCTGATTGCCAGTGGTCACCATGGTAGCCATTTTGAAAAATCTTGTTATTGCTACAGTACTCCTCAATGAAATGTCATCTTGAAAATCTTGTTATTGCTACAGTACTCCTCAATAGAATGTCATCTTGAAAATCTTGTTATTGCTACAGTACTCCTCAATGTAATGTCATCTTGAAAATCTTGTTATTATTACATTACTCCTCGATGGAATGTCATCTTGAAAATCTTGATATTGTTACAGTACTCCTCAATGGAATGTCATCTTGAAAATCTTATTGTTACAGTACTCCTCAATGGAATGTCATCTTGAAAATCTTGTTCTTGCTACAGTACTCCTCGATGGAATGTCATCTTGAAAATCTTGTTATCACTGAGCAATATCAGAGATAGTTTCAGAGCCCATCAGTTAAAAGAATAAACAGTCTTACCTTGTATTCCAAGAAATTCTATTCAGCCAGTAGAATTTCAGTTCCTTTGAGGGACTTTTATTCAAATTTTTATCATTATTGCCATGGGGTCCATAGTGGTACTGTACTATATCTGGAATCATGTTGTACTGAAGCATGTTATAATGAGTACAATATTTAAACTATGGAGACCAGTTTGCTTTCCTCCCTTTTTAAAAATTTGTTATGTATTGCATTTCTCCCTTCCCCCCTTGCAGAATGGCTTTAGCATTGGTTGGTAGATACAATGTATAGCTTGTTAAATATTGCTTGTAGATGTTAGATGAAATATTTTGAAAATCTTCTTGCTTCAGTTTGATTTAACTTAGTTCGATTTTTATATTGTTCCAGTATTAATTTCTTCAGATTTTAGAATGAACAAAAGCTTGTTTTTTTATTTTAACATTTATTCTCCACTTTACATTGAACTGAATCTCCAAGTCTTCAGATTAAAATGATAACCTATATAAGTCACTTGACCTCACCTGTAGTGTTGGCTTGGCTTACTTTATTACAGTAGTTTCAGAAAACATACCATGATACAGTTAATTTCATTTCCACAAGAGGAAATCAGTGAGTTTCTAATAATACCTTCAAATAATTTGATAATTTTAAGGTGCAATTTGTTTCCTATACAGAGGTTTAATTTTCTGAGAAATATACTTGCCATTGGCTGGGAAAGTGTATGTCTTAAAAAACATAACATCTTTTTTATATTCCTTTTCCATGTGTGTCAGTGTGTATGTGTTGCTCTGCCACTGATATCATTTGCATGAACTCTAAATGAACATTCCAAGTACAAAGTTAATACCATTGGATGGAGTATCTTTTACATGTTAACATTGGAATTGTACAAACATTTCACAAAATATTTAAACTTGGTATTCTATCCTACCTAAACTAGGTGTAAATTGATGTATTCTGTTGTACGTAAACTAGGTGTAGATTGGTGTATTCTGTTCTGGCCAACCTAGATGTAGATTAGTGTATTCTGTGTTAGCCAAACCAGATGTAGATTGGTGTATTCAGTCCTGCTGTAGGTTAGATGTAGATTGCTGTATTCTGTCCTGCCTAAACTAGGTGTAGAATGGTGTATTCTATCCTACCTAAACCAGATGTAGATTGGCGTAGTCTATTCTACCCAAACTAGATGTAGATTGGTGTATTCTGTCCTGCTCTAGGTAAGAGATAGATTGCTTTATTCTGTTCTACCTAAAAAAGATGTAGATTGGTGTTGTGTATCCTACCTAAACTAAACGTAGACTGGTGTTGTGTATCCTACCTAAATTAAATGTAGACTGGTGTATTCTGTTGTACCTAAAGTAGGTGTAGATTGGTGTATTCTATTCTGCCTAAACTAGATGTAGATTGGTGTCTTCTATCCTACATAAACTAGGTGTAGATTGGTATATTCTGTTCTACCCAAACTAGATGTAGATTGGTGTATTCTGTTCTACCTAAACTAGCTGTAGATTGGTGTATTCTATTCTACTTAAACTAGTTCTAGATATATGTATTCTCTTTTATGTAGTCTAGGTGTAGATTGGTGTATCCTGCCCTACCTTGGCCAAATGTTGAGTTTGTATTCTGTTCCATCTAAACTAGGTGTAGATTCATGTGTTCTGTTCTACCTAGACTATGTATTGGGTTTTTTAAAGTATTAGTTTAAGAATTGAACTTAATATTTTATAGGAATAAGGTTATGAGGCTTGAAAAAGCTTTGCATACAGTCTGTAGAGACTCCTATTCTTGCAGTGTGTAATCAGCTTTTTAGCTCTATATTTCCTGTAAAATATAAACTTCAGTTCTTATAAATACAAATAGTTGTGAAATGTTCTATGAAATGGAAGATGTAAATAAGATAACTGTATGTTAACCATTTTTTTTTACAAATGTTGTCAATGAACTGAAGAAGGACCCATGAATAAATAAGGAGTTCTTTTATGGTGTTATGAGGAAATAACTTGTTTTTGCATCAGTTTTAACCAATCTAAATGATTGTTACAAAGATTTGGTTAAAAAATGCAGTTATTGAGTGATAATGTATAATGTGCCTGGTCAGTTATGGGTTATTTCAAATTTTGTCAACCTTTCTATATTAACTACTTATTTTGATAGAACATTTACTTAATAATAAATTGAAAGTTATAATTAAATCTAAAAGAATTTTGATGTAGAGCTTATTCTTTTAATATTGAATATTTAACTTAAGTAAGAGAGTTGAATGTTTCATTTTAATTTGGGTAAGAGAATTGACTGTATCATTTTAAATTCATTACGAGAGTTGACTATATTAATTTAAATTGGGTAAAAGAGTTGACTGTATCATTTTAAATTCAGTTAGAGGATTGACTGTATCATTTTAAATTCATTAAGAGAGTTGATTGAATTAATTTAAATTGGGTAAGAGAGTTGATTGTCTAATTTTAAATTGAGAAAGAAGATTGACTGTATCATTTTAAATTCAGTCAGTGAGTTGACTATATTAATTTAAATTGTGTAAGAGAGTTGATTGTGTTATTTTAAATTGGGTAAGAGAGTTGACTTTTTCATTTTAATCAAAAATGCATTACTTTCATAGTTGAAAAGTATTCAGTTTCTGTTTAAATTTTTAATTGAATCTTGTACAAATGGGAAAATATTTGCTATTTTGTACTCGTACTCCACTTCACTTTTAACCAGTTTGGACTGACTTCTTTTTATTTATGACAGTCACAGCAGCTCAGTTAGTAGAGTATTAGACTCATAACCCAAGGATCTCATGTTCAATACTTGCTCAGGCCAGTCCACATTGTCAATGACTGTTTGTCATTGAGATGGGCATGTATCACCAATTTCCATGGCTTGATATAGCCAGTAATTTATTAAAAATGTCAATTACATCAACAAAACTAGCCCCAACCACCCCATCCACTATCATGGAAAATTTGGCATCAGACAAAGCAGTAAGACTGTCAAGATATGGCTAACCAGTCCCTCTACTCCTTCTAAATAATTACCATCTATACTTGGTTTTAAGTCGAGTCCAAGTGAAAACTGCACATGCCTAGATCTTCCATTGTGTAATGTGTCAGCAGATCTGGGTCTGTGCAGATTGTTGGGAATAATCAGTAAAAAGAACAATATAGATCCAGATCTCTGGGACATTGTGCTACAGAAGATGCGGATCTTTGTATTGTTGCATTTTGACTTAACTTATAAGGTAGTATAGACAGTACTTTCAAAAGCAAGTAGCAAAGAGAGGGCCTAGACAATGAAACTATATATATTTAGAAAGTGCAGATTTGAACTTGGAAAGAGGTGCTATGCAAGTACAGGTGCAAGTGATGATGGAATCCTCATTATTAAATATGATAACATAAAATTGCAGACTTAAAGGTCAGATATGGGGTTTCTGTTTAAGCTTATCTTTGAATCTTCCAATGCTTGAAAAACCACATGATCATTAATAATATAAATTTATTTAGCATCATTTATGAATAATTGCATTAAAAGTATGGCCCTCACTTAAGTTTTTGCAGATATTACCTGCCCCTGATACATATCCATAGTTGATGTATCACTAGAAGAAAGAACTAAGTCGGTCATTAATTATATTGTTGGACATTTATGGTTGGTTGTTGAGGGTGACAGAATGGTAAAATATATACTATTGTGGTGGTAGGCAAAGTGGTCTTTGGATCAGGAGATGACCAACCTTAAAAGGTGGCCAATAGGGATGATCACTTTATAAAATACAGTTTTGCATTATATTTTGTGTTTATTTAACAACAAAGAAAAAAAAAACATGACATAATGCTTTTGATAGAGTTTGATTAAAAACATCATGTAGGCAACACTTGTATAGAACTTGCATAATTGATTTGTATTTCTTTAAATTTATCTTACATGCACATTTTATATTTGATTTATTAATAGATCCATATTATTCAAAATGCTATTCATTATATCCACATTAATTAGTTATTAGTTCTGTCACAATATATCCTATTTATCAATAGCATAGCATATAATTCTGTTGCATGATGTGCCAAATATAGATATTTTTCAGTAATCACCATATGTCATTGCTTACCTTGCATGCTTTCACCAGGAAAAGCCCCTCAAAAGCCGGCCGTAGATCACCCACACCAGTAACATCTAAGATACTGGCTGCTGATAGCGTAGACAAGTGAGTTTATGTTCAAAATCAGGTCAGCAGAGGCCTGTGCACAGCTCCCTTTTCCATTTCTGCATATGTCTAACTCATTTAATAACCACTTGTAATCTCTTGATACAACTTTTGCAAACATTTTATAAGTGGTTGAAGCTGAATTTTTGTGTGAGCACTCCTTTTACAGCATCTTGCACTGTTCTAACTTGTATTGTAATCAGCAGTTTTCTAAACCACCTTTGCACATTGTTAAATGATGTATGGGGATAGTTCTCAACAGCTCTGTATAACTGTAATTTACAAGTTCAGCTTACCATTCCACTTTCCGCAGTTGTCTAACTTGTGTTATAGTTATCTCTAGTAGCTCCTTAAACAACCCCTGGCACATGTTTACTATTGGTAGTCTTTGTCACTGGTTATATAGAAAAGTCTTTAAATCTTGAACATTTAGGGATTATTGTCAATAACTAAATCTTGCACACATTTAACATATGGTGATAGTTTTCAGCAGTTCTTTATAACTAATACACAGGTTCAGCTTCCCTTTCCACCTTCTGCAGTTGTCTAACTTGTGTTATAGTTAGTACAACCCATTGCATATGTTTAACACTGGTAGTCTTTGTCAGTGGTTATGTAGAACAGTCTTCACTAACCAAATCTTGCACAGTTTAATATATGGTGGTAGTTGTCACTAATTCTGTAGATCACATTCTTCAAATGTTTTAACTATGTGAAAAATTGCTTTGTAAAACCATCATGTGGTGGTGTTTGTGATGGTAGTTGTCTTTTATTTCTTTTGAACACTCTTAGCTGGCAGTTCTACTCATTTAAAACATATGTTAATCAAGCAATCATGATGATTTCTGCAAGTTTTTTTATTTTATCTGAGTGTGTTTTGCATTCATTTAAATGAAATTGATGCTGTCTTGTTTTGTTTACATATACTTGGTGTGCTATCTCATTCACTTCCATGTCATATTCAAGCATCAGTTTTACTTTCATTTCACATTGTTACTCATCTTCATCCATATTTATTAAACAGTCAGCACTTTTATCTTTTGAATTGTAATTTATTTTCTGTCCTCAGAGCTCCAGATAATTTTTCTGTCAATGAGCAAAACACTTCATTTTGAAATTTAATGAGTAACCAGTGATTATCATCGAGTATAGAAATAATTTTTTTATGATGCATTCTATTTAGACCAAACCTATTTGTACACATTTAAGACATGTTCTATTATCGATCAAATATAAGTGTAAATATTTAAGACACTCATTTTTGAACCAAACATCTGAGTGAACATTTAAGACTTGTTCCACTATGGACCAAAGATGTGTGTAAACATATAGGAATTGTTCTGTTATGATTCAAAAATGTGTAAACATTCAATACTTTTTTAGTTATAGATCAAACAAATGCAAGCATTTAAGATTCATTCTTTTATGGACCAAATGTGTGTCAAGACATAAGATTGATTGTGTTGTGAACCAAAGATAAGTGTAAATATTGAAGATTTCTTCAGTTATTGACCAAAGATAGGTGTAAACATTTAAGACTCGTTTAGTTATGGGTGAAACATGTAGACATTTATAGACTTGTTCATTTATGGACCAAATATATTTGTTGACATTTAAGACTTTTCCAATTATCGGTCAAATGTGTAGTAGACATATAAGAATAATTTTTTTTTGGATCAAATATTTAATACATGTTCATTGATGGACCAAACATTTGTAGACATAAAAACTTGTTCATATATATATATTCTGAACATATATATGTTTACATTTAAGAGTTTTTATGTTATTGAACAAACAAATATACGTAAAATTTGAACACTTGTTCAGTTATAGACATAACAAATACATCAATATTTAAGACTTATTCTATTGTGGACCAGACAGATGTGTAAACATTTGAGACTGGTATGGACCAAACATATGTGTAAATCTAAAAGATTTGTTTTGTAATGGACCAAACATGTGTAAAATATAATAATATGCATGTTACTGGAGCTCTTTATCTTTTTGTAATGCTGATGTCATCTACAGTCTCTAAATCTGTTGAAACTGTCCTGTCACCACCAACTTCTTAAAAAAATGAGAATATATTTTTTTTTTCAGTATAGGTATATATCTATCATAATACTGCATTGTCAGTTCATTCAGTCAGTAGTACAAAAGTGCTTGATGGAGTCAGAAATAAGATGGTATTGCATTTTCAGTTCATCCAGTCAGTAATGGTTATGTCATCTTGAATTCTCAGATTGAGACTGTGAATCAACCTCAGAGTTATTAAAACTGATTCCACCTCAGCAGTGTCTATTGCCAGTTTCATTAAAAATCTGAATCTACCACAACTGTTTGTTGTGAAATATTTATTGAATCTGCAAACCCACCACTGTAACATCTATTTCTATTGACAGCTTAATGTTAAATGAAATTGTGTATCCTCACCAACATTTTCTTGTGAAAGATTCATTGAAATTATGTATTCATCATGAGTGTTTCTTGTGAAAGATTCATTGAAATTATATATCTACCATGACTCTTTCTTGTGAAAGATTCATTGAAATTATGTATCCACCATGGCTGTTTCTTGTGAAAGATTCATTAAAATTATGTATCCACCATGACTGTTTCTTGTGAAAAATTCATTGAAATTATGTATCCACCATGACTTATTCTTGTGAAAGATTAATTAAAATTATGTATCAACAAAAACTATTTCTTGTGAAAGATTCACTAAAATTATGTATCCACAATGATTGTTAAATGTGAAAGATTCATTGAAATTATGTATCCACCATGATTGTTTCTTGTGAAAGATTCATTGAAATTATGTATCAACAACAACTTTTTTTTGTGAAAGATTCAATGAAATTATGTATCCACCCACAGCTGTATCTAGTGATAGATTAATTTAGACTTCTTACTTTTAAATTATTTGAATATAACATTTGGTTGTAAATTTGGTATTATCAAATATACCCTTATATTCCACTATTGCAAAATTTATTTCGATTCTTTAAATGAGGAGCTACATTTAGAGTAATTTTCTGGTGGTAGCTATGGGTGTGTCATTTGTAAATTAGTCAGTACTGTTGAAGGTCTTGGGATGACTTAGCATCAGATATCTACCTTTCTCTTTTGTTATCTCAGCTTATGTAGCAGCATCAGATATCTACCTCTGTTTTGCTATTTCATCTTAGCTTAAGTAGCCTCATCATGTGTCTACCTCAGTCTCTTGTTTTATTATCTTAGCTTATGTAGCAGCATCAGATATCTACCTCTCTGTTTTGTTTTCTTATGTAGCAGCATCAGATATCTACCTTTCTCTTTTGTTATCTCAGCTTATGTAGCAGCATCAGATATCTACCTCTGTTTTGCTATTTCATCTTAGCTTAAGTAGCCTCATCATGTGTCTACCTCAGTCTCTTGTTTTATTATCTTAGCTTATGTAGCAGCATCAGATATCTACCTCTCTGTTTTGTTATCCCATCTTAGCTTATGTAGCTGCATCAGATATATACCTCTCAGTTTTGTTATTTCCCCTTAGCTTTTGTAGATTCTTGCTACATCCATATTATACTTTCGTATATTTATGGAATCTATTTTGTCACCCATTTTTGATGTAATGTTGTTGTTTTTGCTTTTCATTTCTATATTTCTATTTTCTGTTCATATATTATGCAATATATTATGCAAAAGCACTATTAAAATCAATTATATAAGACAGTCATATTTAAGACACAAATATAACTTTGCTTAACACATATCATTTCCTTTTGCATTTAACTCTTGTTTTCAATACATTGAAACTGCATGATTTCCTATTGCTTCCATGCAGGCAGCTCAAAACCAAAACCTCACCATTTTTGCAACTTTCAGGTAATTTATTTGTTATTACTGTGTCTTGTGTTTTAGACCATACTTGTTGCTGGAGTTGGGCCGACTATGTTTGGAACTGGATTTTCCAAACTTGGCGCAAGAGTGTGCTGATAACCTGAAAGCTACCAATATTAAGGTGAGGAGAGAAAGAGTGAGAGAGAAAGCATTGAGTCTTTTTGATTTTTATCATATCTTTTTTCATAGTAAATGAAATCTTAGAAGTGTACCCTAAAATTAGTGTCAGTCTAAAACCTTGACATAATTGATAAATGAAATCTCTGAGGTGTATTAATGGACTAATAATCAGTATCACTCTTTGGTGGTATACCCTTGGACTGAAAATCACTGTCACTATACTCTTCCTTTTACTGATAATCAGTATCACTCTGGTGGTGTACCCTTGGACTAATAATCACTGTCACTATCACTTTATGGAGGTGTACCCTCTGTTATGACTCTATGGTCTTAAACTAAATAACAGAAAAAGCAAAACAAACAAGAAAAGAAAATTCAACAAATAATATATTGCACTAGAATACAAAGTGAAAATTTAAAAGAATCTTACATTCTTGTGATATAAAACCAAAATAATCATATAAGTTTTAGCAATGTCCAAAAGTATAGTGTTCCAAATGTATTTTTGGGGTGTTCCATATGAATTCCAGTCTTGCATATTTTGATGTATCACAATGATATAATACAAAATGTCTTTGAACGAATCCTGAATAATCATAAAATATTGTTTTGTCCAAAATATCAATGAGCACTTTGTAATTCCAATGAATACTTTTTAAATAAATGATTCATCTCAAATTATATATGAACACAAGAATAATTACTTATACAGACTAAATTAAATGAGGAATGAATAATCTTGTTGATCTCAAACTGGTATACATCAATACTTCACCAATGTTGCAATAATGTTTGTGAAAATCAATCATCCTAATGGAAAATTACTCCAAAGTGTAAATGTATTCATTTCTGAAACCTTTTAAGGTCATAACCAAGGCTAGGTTTTGAACACAACCCAATTAAACATCTGTTTATAACTTACAAACAAGACAGAAAGCAGGTATGCACCAAAATATACCCTCAATCATGGACAAATGTGAAGCACACAAAATAAATATAAATAGCACCTCAGACTGATAATCAGTATCTGTGAAGATGTACCTTCAGACTGATAACAGGTGAAATTCTAAAACTTTTCATTAGTAAATGAAATCTCAGTAGTGTACCCTCAGAATGATAACCATTACTACTCTAAACATTTGACATCATTAGTAAGTGAAATCTCAGGGATGTATCCTGAGACTGATAATCAATATAGCTCTAAAACCTTACATCCTAAACAATGAACCATTGAAAAATGTTTTCATCATTCATGCACCAATGTCTTCTTCATCTTTTAAATAATTGCAGTTGTAATGTGTTTTTTCATTAATGATGTTAATGTAGCTACAGAAGTTTACTTTTCTTCCCTTTCCTTCTAACAACTCCTCCTTCTTATTTAAATTGCTTGATCATCCTTTCTTGTCTATCAGCATTAGCAAATGCTGAAACTTAGATATTTTTTCTACTAGTAACTTTAATGAAATCATCATTATTAGGTTTAAGATTCTGTATCACAGTTTTGTTGTGAATTTTGTGCAAGTTTTGACATCAGAACATGGAATGAATGTGAGAGATTGAGTAATGCAGAACTGTTGTTGTTGTATATATTTTTCTTATATTTTATGAACAGAAATTATATTTTAATGATAATATTTAAGACATGTTGGAGACAGATGTTCTTCATGATTATGATGATGATTAATACTGTTAGAATGATTAGAATGGCATTACTTATAATAATCAATACAGGAAGGAGAAGTTGGTTTTATTTCATGATGATGAATAATACAAGAAGGAGTAGGGTTTATTTCATGATGATGAATAATACAGGAAGGAGAAGGAGGATATTTTCATGGTAATGAATAATACAGGAAGGAGGAGGATTTATTTCATGATGATGAATAATACAGGAAGGAGAAGGAGGATATTTTCATGGTAATGAATAATACATGGAAGAGGAGGGTTCATTTCATGAGAATGAATAATATGGGGAAGAGGATGAGGTTTTATTTCATGATGATGAATAATACAGGAAGGAGAAGGAGGATTTTTTTTATGATGATGAATAATAGAGGAAGGAAAAGGAGGATTTATTTTATGAGGATAAATAATAGAGGAAGGAGAAGGAGGATTTATTTTATGATTATGACTAGTATGAGTCAGAGGAGGATTTTTTCAAGATGATTGGATAATATTGGGAAGAGGAGGAGTATTTATTTCATGATTATGGTTACTATGAGAAGGAAGAGTAGGATGTTTTCATGATGATAGTTAATATGAGGAGGATATAGGTGATTTATTATTATGATGTTGATGATTATTACTGTTGTTTTCATTATCATAGGAACCAGGATTTTTTTTGGAGCTAGAGTTTATGCAGTGTGAGATGACTGTAAAAAGTCTGAGTGACAAACAAGAATCTTACCAGAAGAACACTGTGGAGGTATGTGTACTATAATAATTAAGTAAATTTTCTACTGAATATGTTTGTTTTTTTTTAAATTGTCATAAATTCATAATTAGTTTCATTTATGTACAAATTGTCCTGGCATCAAGGGGCATGATATAGATAATCTTCACAGACATCAAAGTGTCTTGAAAATGTAAGTCTGCTGAGTAAATTATATTCACACCAAGTTTTTAAGAGACATTCAAGTCCCTTGAAAATGTAATTGTGATGAGTAATTTATATTCACACCAAGTTTTTGAGAGACATTAAAATCCTTGAAGATGTAAGTGTACTGATTAATTTATATTGTTATGACTCTCATTTGAAACTAAGTAACAGGAAAAACAAAACCAACAAGTTTTGTAAACTTCAGCAAATAGAAGACAATGTAAATATTTAAAATAACATTATAGTTTTGTGAATTAAATCTCAAAATAATCCTAAAGGTTCTGTCACAAGTTCAAAAGTATAGAGTTTTCTGAATGAATTCTAGTCTTGAACATGCTGATGTACTAGGTCTTGTTGTATCACAGTGATATATCCAGAATGTCTATGAATTAATTCATAATAATCCCAAAAGTAATTTTAGTCCCAAAGTTGATGAGCACTTTGTAATTCAAATCTGTCATATAATATTATATATCCTCTGATTTGTTGCATCTAGGTCCGACTTCAAGCCATCAAACAATGTGAGGAGGCAATCATGAATGCAGTTCGTTTGGGTGATCCGAATGTGATCCAGGTGGGATGTGTTACCCAGTGGAATTTGTGTCTACCCCTTTTACAAGCCAACCTACGACACCATGTCCGCAAGCCACTGACACAGGTAGCAGAGGTGCTGGAAAACATCCAGAGGTGAATAAATGTACCACCAGTTACCCCAGCATATGGCACTGTTGTGTGTAGACCAGTCTAATTTGATAAATGTATTTGTTTTAGAATGGATATTAATACTCATTAAGTAGGTCACAATGATTTTCTGCTATAATTACTGTACTAAGGTTAAGAGTCATATGAAGATGCATCAGGTGAGATAAAGCATTCTTGAAATTCATATTTTTTATGGGTTGTTATTAATAAATTCTGTCTGTGAACATTTGTAATAACATTATATTGTTTTTATGGGCTGTTATTGTTAAATTGATTTCTATGAACATTTGTAATCATTCAATTCTTTTTTCAGGGTGTTCTTGATAAATTGATCCTGTGAATGTTTGTAATAGCATTTGGTTATTTTTATAGGCTGTTTTTAATAATTGCTTCTTTAAATATTTATAATCATATCATTCTATTGTTAATATTTATACAGATGTGATAGTATTTAACTTGGTTACTGACATTGAATGTTAATTTTTCCATACAAGACAAAGATTTTTTAACTAGAATTTTCAATTATTAGTTATTTTTAACTTTCAGCTGATATTCTTTAAGGCAGGAACTGGATCCAATTTTTAATTTCTCCAAAACATGTCATAAAATTATCAAGACATATCTATTAACAACTTGCATGTGTCATAAATATATTTAAAAATGACTATTGACAATTGACATAAACTTATCAAGACACAACTATTAACAGTCTGTGCTATAAATTATCTAAACATGACTATTGACAATTAGCATGTGTCATAAACTTATCAAGACATAACTATTAACAATCTGTGTCATAAATTATCTAAACATGACTATTGACAATTAGCATGTGTCATAAACTTATCAAGACACAACTATTAACAGTCTGTGTCATAAATTATCTAAACATGACTGTTGACAATTAGCATATGTCATAAACTTATCAAGACATAACTATTAACAATCTGTGTCATAAATTATCTGAACATGACTATTGACAATCTGCATATACCGTAAGCATTTTTAAAAATAATTGTTGACAGTATACACATATCATAAACATATAAAGACAACTATTAACAATATACATAAATCATATACATGAATCAGAAATGTTAGGACATAACTAATGACAATGAACATATATCATAATCATATCAAAACACTACTGTTGACAATATAGTTTTATCTATAACAATAATGATGACATGTCTTTTTTTGCAGCTTGCTGATACAGCTGCGATGTCAAGTGCATACTGAGCTTGCTAAATGTGAGGAGGATAATGAGCAGATACAGGGTGCCATGGACCACCTTAAAAAGGTAAATAACTCTAGCTGGATGGGCAGTACAACTGAAATTTACTGCAGACCAGCTTTTATTCATATCCTTTATTTTTTCACCAAATTTGTGAGGAGAATCTATTTAAGAAATTAGATACAATAGTATAGAATGTTCTGAATGAATTCCAATAGTTTTGAATGTGCTGATTAACCAATAGTCTTGAATTTGCCAATGTACAAATCATTTCGAAAGTGATGATGTACTAATGGTTTTGAATGTGTTGATATACCACACTGATACAATCCAGTACATCTTTGAACGAGTTCTCGGTAATACCAATGTAGTATTTTAGTTCGAAATACTGGTGAGCACTTTGTAATTCAAATGAATAAAATTCAGTAAATAATTCTTTTAGAATTACATCTGCACACAACTACAATGTTCAGAATAAATTCCAATAATCTTAATTGTGCTGATGTACCAACATTCTTGAATGTGTTGATATACCACAATGATACAATCCAGTATGTCTTTGAATAAGTTCTCACTAATCCCAAAGTAGTGTTTTAGTCCAAATATCAATGAGCACTTTTGTAATTCCAGTCAACTACAAACTGTGATCATAGATTCTCAAACACATATATGAAATAAAAATTACTAATTGCATACCCAATCCAATATACATATTTTCATGACCTATGACAATACAATTTCCTAGGCAAAATCTGAGGTCTTGAATCCAAATTTAAGTCAATATCTTTTTTACTTCTTAAAAAGCATCACAGAAATCAGATATGTATTACCCTCAATCATGGACCAGAATTAAATACACATTATAGATATACATAACTTGCTATACCAGTAGTGTGTATGAGATGGCACTTCTAGTATCAGTTTGGCTCCAATAACAATCAGGTGAAGAAATTTATTTTTATAGATTTTTTCTCCATGACAGCTGGGCCAGTTTTGATCAAACTTGGTAGGAATGTTTCTTAGGACATGTCCTACCAGAATTTGTAATTATGGAACCCCTGGCAATGGTGTGGCTTGCATGGTAACCAGATAGAGAACATGGTTTTCATGTCTTCATCATAGCATATCCAATTTACATTAAACATATTGTAGGACTGTTCCTGAGAATATGCTGTGACATAATTGTATTAGAAGTGGCTGCCCTTGCAATGGTGGGACTTGCTAGCAACCATTTGGAAAGCCTACAAATGATTATAATCTCCCATCAAGTATGGCTATTGATAATAGCATATAAAAATGTATAATTTATTGACTTTTGTTTTTAAAACTGCTTGACCATGTAAGATCTAGTTTTTATGCAGAGTCCCAGCATGATCACCTTTCACATAGATGCCAATACAATATCTAGTTTAGGTGAAGTTAGAAAGAGTGGAAACAAAGTTAAATAACATGTCAAAGACCACTAGTTTCAACCAGATATCTAGAAATTACCCTGACAAGGTTGTTTTTCAACTCAAGCTACCAACCTTACTACCACTACATTTGTCATTAAACCAACGTATGCCAAGTCAGTGCATCATGCCTTCTTAGGCCTCTTGTCTTTTATTGTATTTCCAGTCTTGAACATCTTTTCATCAGTTGCAGCAGGTGGGAGATGGGGATCACTTTCGAAGGCATTGTCATCATTGTTGTAGGTGTGAGCCTTATGCTTTTGCTTCAAGTTCAGTTTCTTTGACATAGTTAAGTACAGTCATGGAATTTGATAGGCATAGTCATCTTGGAGGATACTACTTACCATGGGCAAAAACAGGTCACAGTGAACTACTTGTAGTGCTTCAGTGATTACTTCAGGTTTTTACAGTCAGCTCATTTTCTCTAACACTGTTGTTTGCACACATGAAACATGATGGTTATATTGATGTTTGATGCACTGTTCATCATCCAATGGCAAATGTTTGGTCACAGTTGCTTTCATTTCACACTCCAGTGATTACATTAGTTTCTATAAGTATCTCAATTTCTTTGACACTGTTGTATGTACAATCAAAAGACATGATGGTTGCATTCATTTTGGAGGGGACAAAATTTATCGCATACAAATATTAGTCACAGTGTTATGCTTATTAAAGCTTTAACAATTTGAAAGGTTTTTGGATTATGCCACTAAAGAGCAGGCAAGACATAGCATTCATATAATTTTTGTTTTAGTTTTCTTTGAAAAAAAAATAAAAAGATTCTTAAAAACAGAATTTGAGAAATAAAGCCAGTTATTGTATTCAGTCTCTAATTGTTCCTTTCCATTTATCACATATTAAATAAAATTTCATGTGCATTTTGGACTTAATATGACTGTTTTCCATCTGTCTGTAAGGCTTTGGCACTGGATGATGGCCAGATTTACAAGGAGAGACTGGAGGTGGCTCTACATCGCCTGGAGGTTAGATCAGAGTTGTACAAGCAACCTGAGAAGCCAGAAGATATTGCAGCTATGATCATAGAGCAGGTAGGCATCCATGTTTTTTTCTATCTGTCTGGTTAAAGTTTTCATCAGCAGTACACATCATCGAGCAGATATATTTGAAGTGTCTGCTCATGAACCCGTTTAAAGCAATGTGATGTTCTTTTCCTTGTAGAATTCTTTTCTACCAAAAACAATATAGACTAGCAAATTGTTAGAATGATTTAAATAATATGTTCAGTTTTGTGGTAAATATGCTGAGTTTATGTATGTTTTTGTTTAGTGATTCAATTTTGCCTTTGATGAAAGAAACATGCACTGAAACTTTTCTACCTAATAATTAATTGTAATTACTAGCAAGAATTATCAGATATGTAGTTGTCTGTGATTTATTACTTTTTGTTGGATCACATGGAGTTGCTTAAACAGACTTTTGTCAACATTTGCTTTCATGTTTATATTGATGGGTGCAAACTCACCAACAATCCTGGTGCTATTCTCTCATCACAGGTGGTTTATAAATGTATTGCTTTATTTGTCGATAAAGTTCTGTTGTTGGATGGCATAGGTGGCAGAATGAGGCAATTATTGTTCATTTTTCAAGTTTATTTACACTTTGTTTAACATATACATCAAGTTCCCAACATCAGGACAAGTATATGCCATCGCAAAAATATTTTTTCTGTATTGCCACGATATCAGAGTAACTTCCCATGCATAACCTGGAATCTACATGGTGTTGGTTTATCAATCATTTCCCACAATCATCTAATTTAAACTGAAAATTAAATACATCTTAAGAGCTAAGAACAACAAATAGACATTTATAATGTCTTGAAGGTCAGTTCTTTATTTAGTTATTCACCAATCACTTACTTTAAGAGCCATGATACCATAGCACTCCAGTATAATTAGGTTATTTCTTTTTCTTTTGTTAGGGTTGGTTGGTTACATGGTGTTGAATCTGAGATCAAAAGAAATTATTCCTCTGGCTAAGGAAGTTGAAGCTTCATTAAAGACAAAAAACAGCAATCTGAATAATAATAATAATAATAATAATAATAATAAT
>QKMX01216333.1:0-18313 GCA_003401595.1 Venustaconcha ellipsiformis
TTATTATTATTATTATTATTATTATTATTATTAAACAAATGAAATTGTTATTATTTCAGGGACCAGCTCTAGGCTTCTTTAATGACGCCACCTTCACAGAATCAGACTGGAAGGGAATAAAAATGATATACAGCAGTGTCAAAGAACAGGATCCACTAAAGGTCGGACGATTCGGACTGGGATTCAAATCTGTTTTCCATATCACAGGTAATATAGTATTAATGTTTTTAAATTTAAACATCCTAGCCAAGTACCTTGATTTCATCCCTGACTTACTATTCTGTCTTAGTCTAACATATTTCATTCCCCTCTCTAGCCTCTAAAGATACACTACCATTTGAAAATTAATGTACTCTATTTATGGTGTTCTGGAGGAGAAATGTTTCTTACCCTGTGTATCTAAACTCATGCACAGCCGTGTTCTGTAGCAATATATTATAATTTTGTCTCTTTGAACAGTAACGTATTGTAGAGTTACTTGTTTCGTGCTATTTGTATTACAAAAGGGGCCTACAGCGTTATGAGTGTTATTCAGCTCTATATGTAGATACCACCTGCAGTTTTGTGTGTGCAACTTCCCCTCATCTTTCTAGGCATCGTCTAGAATCCTGGCAGATTTTATGGATTTGGTGTCAAGCTGAGCATATAATTCTGTCAACGCGATCTTTCATGTTATTTGACCCCGTTTGATGCAGAAGGTATATATTGTACATGGTAATTCGGTGTGTCAAACTTGCATTACATCTTTTCATGAATTACCATAAATTCATATCAGATATTATTGAATCAGGCTAACCTGTGTACCTTTTTATGTCGCCGCTGTGTGATACATTTCTTAATCTTTCTGTACTAATTTATTAATTTTTCTAAAACCTGGAAAATGGCATACGTTAGTGACACGAGACCTACATGAGCCTGGCATTTTGCTATCACAGCTTTTATGCTACCAATCGTATGACACGTATAAACAATATTCTTGTATGCGCATCTATTCTAACAGCTTTCGATGTTTTGCGCAGAAACTTGGAAAGGTGTATTAGCATCATTGTCCGATACGTGTTTGTTTAAGCTGTGTCTGTTTTCGGAGTAATAACGAATAATTTCAGCCTATATGTTCTGTTGTCGCGTTGTGGTACGTGTTTAATGTATGCCCCTTTCTGGTTTTAATTTAGATGATAACTCTTTTGAGACTTAAAATAAATTGACCAGACATTTGGCATAAATATTGTTGAATTATGCATGATTTGTTTAATCTATGCATATTCATGCATACATTATAGCAAAGCATGTTTGCATTGTATTAGCTTTATCGACCTTTCGATTTGTTATTCATTAGAAGTTTCGAATCATTGACAATGTGCTCAATATTGCGGCCTGTTAATGAAGAAAAGAAGTTTCCATTAATTTGTTGAGTAGCGTATCATGCTGTGTCATTTTCGGTGTGTCCTTTCGTTTTGTTTTCTGCTCTGCTGCTTTAGTTCTTATTCATATATATATATATTGGTCAAATTGTCGTAGTGGCTTGCAATTAATTAGGACAGAAATATGCCCCTTTCAGTAAAAGGTCAAGGTCAGTGTGGCTAAAAAAAAGTAGTTTCGAAACAAAAACACCAATGTTGACTACATTCTTAACCAAAGGAGCCGATTGAGTTTTGGAGCTGAAATATAAAGATGAAGATGGGGTATTCCAAATAAGAACTGACTGGTTTTCATAAAGTGCATTAGTTCGAGTCCAAATGCCCTGATTATACTATGCGTATGCCATGCACATGGGAAAGAAAGAAGCCCAATACTTGAGCGGTAAGAATAATTTAATCTCTAGGTCATTGTGACACAAATGCTAGGAAATGTGTCCAGAAAATTGCTACAGGTGCACACTAGATAATAGCACAGAAAGCTGTAAGGGATTTTCTGACAGTGGACAGAAATATGCTACATATGGATTAGATAACACAAAGGTCAGTTGCACAATGATACAAATAAAGACGGTTTTCGACCTCATATTTCAGCAAATTGTACCAGACTGCATTTTGAGCCAGTATGGATGTCACCTATTGTATGTAGGGTTTAAAGTTTAAGGTTAATGTCACTGTGACCCATCAATCACTCTTGACCAGTGTCATCGAGCAAAACTCATGAAAATACGCAAGATTATTAAATACTGCGCGGGGGTATATTGTACCGTTCACGGTTCTCTTGCTAACAAATATGTTTGTCTTGTTTCAGATCATCCCGTAGTATTGAGTGGTGATAGGATTTTGTTCATGGATCCCCATCGAAATCCTGACTGTGTATGTCTAACAATTCAACTGTCCAGGCTTCAGAAATGGAAGAAGTTGAACATCGATGATTTATTCGTCGCTTTAGATGGAACGTTCGGTGTTTCCAGGGAGATTTTAAAAACAGGGTTCTATAGCGGAACCTTATTATGGTTTCCATTGAGATCAAAGGCTTCGAGTCTGTCAGATACAGTGTATAGCAAGGAAAAGGTGATGGATCTTTTTACTTCATTAAGAACGGAAGCCTCAAGTATTTTGGTCTTCCTGAAGCATTTAACGAAAGTGTCTTTGCATGAGAGGAAGGGTAATTCAAACACGATCAATTTGCAATTTACTGTTGAAATCGTGAACAATGTAGTCGAAGTGAGAGAATTAAGAGAAACATTTCTGAAAAAGATAAGAAATTTGAACAAATCCATCCCAGATAATTCTATTGACTGTAGATATAACCTGTCCTTCTGTACAAAATCTTTTGATGGAGACCGTGTCGTGGAGGAAAAAAACAATGCCTGGAAGGTGATTAATTACTACAAGGGAGGAAGTATGTCTGAAGAACTAAGGATACTTATTCAGGACGATTCACTGGGATACAGCCCTTTTGTTGGTGTGGCTATCCCCATTGATCAGAATCGCGTTGAGTTTAAAGGTCACGTATATTGCTTCTTACCACTTCCTCAGAAAATTAAAAGCATGACGGGATTACCGGTGCATGTCAACGGATTCTTTGCCCTGAGCCAGAACAGACGCCACATAAAATGGCCGTCGGCTGAGCAGGCTGCAATGCACCTACATAAGGACAAATCATTGATGTGGAATGAAAAACTTCTGAAAGAAGTAGTGCCGGACGCATATGAAATTTTAATAATGGAGCTGATAAATCACTCTGTTAAAAATGGAAATCCAGATGACATTGTTCAATGTGTATATGCTGCTATTCCAAGACTTGATCAGGTTGTTGATGAATGGAATGCCTTGCTTCCTAGTCTTTTCGGAAGAATGATTTCAAGATCTACCTTAATGACAGTGAACATATCCGGACAGGAAAGCTGGATAAGCTGCTCGGAAGCTTTTTTCGCCACACTCCGCCAGTATACTAACTTATCAACAACTATAAAGCCTACCGTGGTTAAAGTTCTACAGATGTATAACAAGAGATATGTTGATGTGCCGTTACATTTGTTTGAATCCTACTCCAAATACAATAGCCGTCTTACAGATATGAGTTCACACAGTTTTTCTGCTGTGTTAAAAGAGAATCCTATATACAAGTCCTTGTCAAGGGAAGAAAAGTTATCTGTTCTTGAATTCCTTACCTTGGACTGTCGTTATGAGATCTTAGAGGGTTTGGAGCTCCTTCCCCTACAAGAAGGTTCCTTCACAACGTTTGTTTCCAGGCACATAACATCCGACCGGGTTTTACTTTGTAGCATGGAGGAAATGGAACTCTTCCCAGGGTTAGAGAAAACATTTGTGTATCAAGCAGACAAAAACCCTTGGATTATGAGGCATATGCAAGCTATTGTCAAGCAAGGTAAGGATATCGATCTTGTTTCCATTATGTCTTTAATTTGTTATGCCATTGTCAAATGGTGAACTCTATTCTTTATGAAATGTATTCCAAAATTTCCAATCAAGAGCAATTAAAATAATTAATATAATGTTTCAAATAGAAACCTTCAACTTCCTGTTCGATTCTTATCATTTTCGACTTGGCTAAAACAGGTATTATCCCACTTTGTTTGTAAATTAAGATTAAAAACTATGATATCATGTTATCATCGTTTCGAATTTTTAATAAAGCACTCTTATAAGGTAGTGTATTACGTAATGACGTCATGTCCTTTTCCAGTCAGTAACATTTTAGCGGTAAGAGAGAGGTTTTTCTAAAACTTTGTAGAAGCATACATCGCAACCAGAAGACTGTGTGTCGCGTAGCATATCTGCGCATCCTGCATGAAGTGCAAGGTCACGGCAAAGGAAGATGCATTTCTGTCTCTTCGGATTTTTTCTTCAGATGATAAAATTTGAATTTTTAATGCATATGTTCCCAAATATATATTATGGCTATGCTTTGTTGCTTTCGTGAGTTAAATACAGGTGAATAATGGAAGATGCGATTCTGAGACTTGAATCAATATATGGTGCAGAATATTATAACCGATTAAATTATTTGACTGATAATTTGCCCAAGTAAATATCAGTGCTCATTCGAGTGCCGCTGATCACTGTCTCTCTCCTAGGTTCAATAACAACATAACTCGAAAAGAAAATGTAATTCGCTGACTTGTATCTTTCATCGCTGAATGAATGTGTGTAATGCAAATTCTTCTTAATGAACTTAGCCAGTAAATTGTTTTTGCTCTCAGTCTCGCATTCAATTGTTGCGTTTCCTACATGAGGGTGAAGGTCATGGAAAAGGAGAATATAACTCTAATATTTCAATAATGCCAGGTACATTTACAGTGGCTTTGACACAACCCAAAATTTTCAGACAGTAATTATATTCATTTGACATAAAGAGAAAATACTTCTCACAATCCACTAGGCATCGGGGCCCGAGTGTCCGAGTGGTTTAAAGAGCTCTCCGTTACGGATCATTGCCATCTCATCTCTATCTACGTGGGTTCTAGTCTAGAGGGCGGCCAATATCGATATGTTCGAAAACTTGTCAGTTAATTCTCGTGGGTTGGTGGTCCTTTTCAGGGTTTTCTCGGGTTCTTTCTCCAACATAAATAATGTCAGCCATGGCGTTGAGCCCTTCAACATCAACAACATCCACAAGCAATCTGCGTACCGTCGTTTGCAAATTTTCCATTTATAACCCTTTTAACTTGCACACAGATTTATTGTTTTAGAGATAACTATTGTATTGATATTCGAATATTCAAATGTTTAATTTAGACTTAGAATAGCCGGAGAAATACAATAGAAAATTATACATTTAGAATCCTTAGAATCAGTTCGTTGTCTTCACACCTACATTTTCTTCTAGGTTTCTTCCAGATACAGTTAATGGACGCTTCAACATTCCGTAATTTGCTGGAGAAAGCGATTCAACTTCACCTTGGTCCTAACAGTCCGCCGACAGTAAGGCTTTTTAATTCGTTGAGTGGCAGCTGGATTCAAAAGGTATGGGAACATATTTTCTCACATAACTATGGTGTTGAATACTTTTCACACCTGCCACTGATTCCTATGCTTAAAAGTGGCTCGTGGTCTAATCCTTCAGAAATGGAACTGTACCAACTTAAACAATTTCTGATTGTAAAACAGATACAGAATGTATCCAGCTTGAATGAGGGTGTCTACAGATGCTTGGAACTTTTATCCATTAATGTTCTTCCTTCCCTTCCTGTATGGCTTCAGGTGCCTCATATATTACAGCACATTCCTTATTCCACAGTCAATGGAGTAATTCAGTTGTTAGACAAACTGTACACCTCTCCTCAAAGAGAAAATATAATTTCATGTTTCAATAGATCATGCGAAGAGGAAGCAAAGAAAGAATTTGTCTCGATTCTAGCTGGGTGTACATCATGGTCAACCAATAGCAAAAATTTTGTTAGATGTCTGAAGTTATTTACGGAGAAAGGATCTGTTAGTAGACCTGTATCTGCTCAAGAGAATACAACTGTCACCAGAGTTGCGAACTTTCCGGTAAAGTTTCCTCGACCTTTAATCACTGGAAGTTATGATGAGCATCGTTTAGCTTTTGCATTAGGGGCAACAGAAGTGGATGTAAAACGTTTGGTGATAGAGACTTCACAAATGATGCAGGGCGCAACCTACAGTTTGTCGGAGAAACAAACTTTTATGCAGTACTTCATGCAAAATATCAGAGAGTTTGAGCGTGACAGAATCATTCTGAATATGACAAGTACAGTTTATTTTCTCGAGTCAAACATAATGCATGCTATATGTAGACCGGGTGATCTCTTTGACCCGTTGGATATTCGGCTGAGCGAACTGTTTTATGGCGAGGATCGCTTTCCAGCGGAAAACAGGTTCCGAACAAATACAGATATTGAGACATTAAAGAAACTCGGCTTAAAGACATACAACGACCTGTCCGTGACAGATCTATATGATGTAGCTCGTCGTATCGAAACCTGGTCCGAAAATGTAAAAGAGAGAAATCAAATGCACGTGAAGGTAAATCGTTTTACAGAGGTTTTGAAGACGAAAACTCCTCTCCTAAACGCTTATATCCACGGACAGACACTGAAGGTACATTTGATGAATATGAAGTGTATGATGCATGAAAAACAGAAAGATCGACGATTTCCAAGTGTATTGCCATGGTTTCAACAACAACATATGCTGAATAAACCTTCTGAATTACGACTTACAAAATTCTCTACGCTGGTTGGGTCAACCATGCCACTGATTGACTGCGAGAACAAGGAGTTGGCAGAAGTGTTTGGATGGAACCTGGACCCACCCCAAAATAAAGTTGTGGAACAATTACGATTACTGATTAACGTTTACGAGAGTAGTTACAAACCGGAATTACTCCCAGTCATGAAGGAAATATATCAGGAACTCGGTAAACACAGCACCTACAACTTACTGGCTGATGCAAACTTTCAAACCCTCCTTCAAAATCCATGTATATGGAGAGGAGACGGATTTTCCTCCCCACACAATATCTTTCTTGAATCCAAAGGAAACGACCTTGACCTTACGCCTTATTTATACAAACTTCCAGAGGAGTTTAAAAGTCTGCATCCTTTTTTTCTAGGACTTGGGTGCAACAAGGAACAGAATGCTGATGTTTTTTTGAAGACACAAGTTATAATCAAAGAAAAATATAAATCAGGGAAACATTCTGATGTTGACGTAAAGAGAGATCTGTCAATTTTGATCAGCATTCTAAACAGACTGAGACAAGAAAAGAGCAAACTTCAGGACAGGTTGCATGAGATTCTCTTCCCTATTCATTGTAGCGATGAGTCAGTCCTAGTCCTGAAACCTGGATCAGAATGTACATATTGTGACGCACAATGGCTCAGAGAAATGGCATCAGAGGAAACAGACGAAGAAAATATATACTATGTTCATGAGGATGTATCAAATACGACAGCGGAAGAATTGGGTGTCAAGTCTCTAACACAACAGCTTTTATCAGATACTGAGGAACTCGTCATGGAGGAATGGGGTCAGGAAGAACCGCTCACAACAAGATTGCACCGTCTGCTAAAGGAGGGATACCAAGACGGTTTTTCGGTTCCCAAAGAGATAGTACAAAATGCTGATGATGCTGGAGCAAAACGTGTATATTTCCTTTACGATGAGAGACAAAATGAGGATGCGAAAGTCAACCTGCTGGATGAAGGTATGGCAGAATGTCAAGGCACAGCATTATGGGCTTTTAACGATGCATACTTTCGAACAGAAGACTTTAAGAACATTACTAAGTTAAATGCAGCAACAAAGAAAGACGAACTGGAAAAAATTGGAAAGTTTGGTTTAGGATTTTGTTCTGTGTATAATCTGACTGATGTGCCAAGTTTCATCAGTGGTAGGAATATTGTTATTTTTGATCCACACAAATCTCACCTTGGAAAGGCTTTGCCCGGAATGAGTCCAGGTATGAAAATTGACTTCGGAAAGATGAAAAATCTTAGAATGATGAAGCGACTTAAAAACCAGTTTAAGCCATTTCAGAATGTCTTCGGATGCAATATGTCCTGCGATTTTCAGGGTACTCTCTTTCGGTTCCCACTTCGAACTGCATCCCAAGCTCAAAAGAGTGAAATATGCGACAAGTACTATTCAAAGAGAGAATGTCTGGATCTGCTGGATATGACAATAAAAGCTGCTGGTAATTTGTTGCTGTTCACACAGCACATACAGGAGATAAAAATCTTTCATCTTCCTGCAGATTGCAAAAACCCAGAAGAAGCTAAAGTGATTTATTCGATGACTAAGGAGCACTGTCAAGGGGAAACGCATGGTTTAAATCAGGAGACTGTACTTTCACAAGTCTCAAAACTGAAATCTGTTGGCGAGTTGCGATCTCGTCCACTTAAAAGGTTGCAGAAAATTATTATAAAGGAAAACATAGATCACTATGCTAGATCTATTCTACCCTCATTGGAGAAAGAAGCTGGTACGTCAGTAAATTCTTCCTGGCTTATTGCCTGGGCTACAGGAACGGATGAGACACTTAAAACTACGTTCCAAGGTGTTATAGGAGCACTTCCTCTATGTGCTGTGGCTGTGCCCTTTGAAATGGAAAACAATTACTTTTGTCCAGTGCAGCTGGAGGATTTGCCGTTTGGCTTTTATAAAAGTGGTCATTTGTTCTGCTTTTTACCTCTTCCCATTTCCTGTGGTTTACCCGTGCACATTAATGGATGTTTTGCTGTTACGTCAGACCGTCGACAATTAATGAGAACGACGGAAGATGACAAGAAGTCCCAACGCAGCAGCTGGAACAAGGCCTTGATTCAAGATGCATTAGTTAATGCATATATTTATTTGTTGGAAGAAATCAGAGAAAATAGTCCATCCCCCGAGTACGAATACTACGCTTTGTGGCCTTTAAACTGCCCGGAAACTGTACGTCCTATCAGAAAATATTTCTTCAGAAAATTAGTGCAACAGGAATCAAGATTATTTCACCGGAATTTAGTGTGGCAGAGCTTCCACAAGTGCATATTCCTTGATCCAGCTCTTCGAAAGGACAAAAACATAGGAAATATTGCTTTTGAAACGTTACTGACTTTTCATTCTGCAGGAAACTCTGTCGTTATGGAACTGCCTGATCATGTAATGAAAAGTCTCGCAACATATTACCCAAATGAACTAAAGAAGATAATTATATCAAAAGAACAATTTCTCCTTGATATCTTTCTCCCTAATATAGAAAATACGTTTTGGATCCAATCAGAGACAAATGTTCACAAGAGAGACAAACTTACAATGTATGCACTCGAGTTTGAGCACGATGAAATAAAAACGTCTCTATCCAATACAAGATGCATTCCGTCTGAACCAAATGGTGCTCTGAAACGTCCCATAGAACTGATTAACCCGCTTGGTACATTGCGTGATATGTTTAGTGACAATGATGAGGTATTTCCACGAGGAAAAGAAACCTTTAGGCAGAAAAGGATCATCGAGCGTCTCTTGATTTTAGGCATGATACATAATTATATGCCATTCAGCTTCCTGGATGAGAGGTGCAAGTCAGTAAATAAGATTGCAGAGATATGTGGACAGTGTGCAGTCGAACGTTGCTCTAAGATTTTAAAATACCTTAGCGGAAGTAATGTTCAAGAAAAGCTCGAGAATACCCCGGATGATCTTCAGAAACTTAGAAATCTAGCGTTTCTGCCTGTTCTTCAAAAACCACCCCGTTGGCTCTTTTCTTGGAAAGGGAATGCAGAGGAGAATACAATTGCAAAGACTTGTCCAAAAAATCATCCTCCTAATACAGTCAGACTAGACACGCCATCAAATTTGTTTCGGCAGTGTGTTTGCAACCTGGTGGGATGTGTTGAGTTAGTAATGGATGAAACATCAATCGCAGCCTTTGAGTCTAGTATCCGATATGATGATGTCTGCAAACTCTTAAGATTGAAAGGATCAAAGACAAACGAGGTCCCATATGAAAAGGTTGTTAGTCAGTTAAAGACCATTGCAACAGAATTCAAAATTATGCAATCAAAAGATTCAACCAACAACTGCAAGGTTATCATGCATGACATATATTCATTCCTGGATAGGCAGTGTGCGGAGTCAGACCAAATCACACAAGCATGCTTCCATGATTTGTCAAATGAAGAGGTAATTTTACTTGGAGAGCAAATGTTGGATGCTTCAAGGGTAGCCTTTAACCTGAGACATAGTTGTTCGCCAGTCCTCTTCAGTCTTCACAATACCGATTTGGCGAAATATAAACACTTTTTAAAAGCCATCGGCATAAAAGATAATTTTGACATTTGTCAAATTGTAAGAGTCCTCGAAGACAAAATGATTCAATGGGGACTGAATCCACTGTCAACTGAGGACATCGACCTTGTTCATGGACTTTTGTCTGTACTACAAGATCTCCTGAGAGGTGAAGGTGTTCAATATACAGATTTAGATGACGATCTACGGAGAAACATTGTTGCTCCAGATACAGATAGGATATTGAGGGAAACAAGTTCTTTGTGCCTTGATGACAGCGAATTTGAGGCAGGTCCTGGTATCAAAACTATTCATGGCAAATTTTCTCAAGAGTTGGCACAAACATTGGGAGTAAAAACAAAGCGAAGAAAATATTTTGACAAAATTTCTTTCCTCATACCAGGTGGCCAGAAGGAAAAATTAATCACTCGACTCAGAGGAATTCTCTCTGCTTATCCCTGTGACGATGGAATAATGAGAGAGTTGTTACAAAATGCTGATGATGCACGGGCATCTGAGATACATTTTATCAAGGACTACCGCACACATTCATGCGAGAAGATATTTGATGAGAAGTATGCACCTCTTCAAGGTCCGGCTCTCTGTGTATTTAATAATAGCGCCTTTACAAAAGCAGATATTGAAGGCATACATGATTTAGGCCTTGGAAGCAAGCGTGATGACGCATTGAAAACTGGTCAATATGGAGTTGGGTTTAATGCTGTATATCACTTGACTGATGCCCCTTCTTTTCTTGCAAAGGGTCCAGAACTTGAAAATTGTGAAATGTTGTGCATCTTTGATCCAACTTGTCAATTCATACCTTCAGTAACGGAACAAAATCCAGGTGTGCGATGTTTAGTAGGAGACATAAGAAAGTATTACCCCGACATATTGAAAGGATATCTAGAAGAAGGATTATTCACATCAGATGTTGGTACAATGTTCCGATTTCCACTCCGGAATAAGAAAACTCCAAAGGAAATGTTCGTATCACCAAAACAGGTTGACGAAGAAGAAGTCAACAGTACATTAAAGAAGTTTTGTAATGAGAGTTTTGAAGCTCTTCTTTTCGTGAAACATGTCACGAAGATAATCGTGTCGAATATGACATCTGGGGAATTGAAAGAAGAATATAAAGTGGAAACACAATTGTCAGAGGATGACAGAAGGAAGAGAGACGAGTTCTTTCAATTTGTCAAACAAATGTCAATTCAATACAAGCTAGACCGAACAAGTATCATAAAAATGCCTTCAAGGGAAGTTGCCTACACAATGACAGTCTCAGATAGCAGAGGGGCATTTGAGTCTTTTTATGTAGTGCAAAGAATGGGGTTTGAGGACGGATTCATTGTACCGCAAACCGTTGTGCATGCATTAAAAGAGAATAATTTAGGACAGCTGCCCCTGGGCGGTGTTGCATTTATCATCCCAAAAATTCAGAAGTTCGCTGAGGTCAAGGAACATAGAAATTACGTAATTGTCAAGGAAGAGAAATGCGTTATTGAACAACAAAAAGAAAATGGAAGAGCATTTTGTTTCCTTCCTTTACCTCTCAGAACCGGATTGCCATGTCACATCAATGGACATTTTGTGTTAGACCACGAAGCACGTCGTTCACTATGGAAAGACGATCAGGGCTATCGTCATGATTGGAATTATTGTATCTTTGAAAGCATTATATCACCAGCTTATATCTCTGCACTGAAGTATCTGAAGAAAACTTTGTTTGATGACCTATCCAAGCATTCTGAATTCATCCTTCGTCGACTGCTTGATCGATTTCTATCATATTTTCCTTTGAAGAATGTGGCTAAAGAAGACGACTGGAAAGCAATAGTTAGTTTTGTGTACAACAGATTGTACTCAAAGGAAGTACAAGTTTTTCCAATTATGAAAACGAAGGCGATAGCTCAGAATGTCGACTTTATTGAGGCGAGCATAGAATGGACCGCTTTTCAAATGCCCGGACACGTATTTCCAGCTTATTTTGATCATCTCGATCTCCGTGTTTCTCGTATCCTCAAACGTCTGGGAATGAAGATTATTGAAATCCCAGAAATAATTAGGAAATCAATAGAAGAATCGGGTATACCAACCAAAATTGTGAACCCATCATCAGTACTATCGTTTGTAAAATCCTTTAGTATGTCAGGTCTTGGCATTTGCAATTTGAAAGTCAATGTTCCTCTTACTGAAACAACGTTTGCGAGTATCGGCAATGTCAGCTCTATCGTAAATTACATTGCTAATTTGGACAATTTGGAGACAGAGATCGAGAACAGTCCCCTTCTTGTCACAAATGATGGTGTTTTAAGGACATTTTCAAACAAAAGGCGTATTATTTGTTCCTCATTTTTGGATCTATTGCCCAGTTCATCAGAACAATTTGTGCATGCTGAGCTACTCTCGTGTCAATCTCAAAGTATCTGGAAAAGTGGAATATTGTTGAAGTTAGATGTGCATAACTTCCTGGATTTGTTACCATCAACACTACCTGCTCAAGTATTTAGAAATGGTCAGGATGTGTCTTGTCAAAAGTCATCAAACCAAATCCCAAACAAAACTTGGATTCTCCGATTCTGGCAATTTATATGTGACTTATCTTTCAAGTCAACTCAGTTTGGAACAAAAACGTTTGATCAAGTAGCCGTCAAGACAAATATTGGATTTCTAAGTGAATGGAGCCTTTTGCCAGTTCAAGACAAAGATGACAATTTTATTCTGAGGCCTATCAACAAAGCATATACCATCATTGATCTTTGGTCATTTGACACGACATGGGGTCTAAAAAGGGCACTAGAGAAACTAAATCTCCCAAAACTTGATACAGTTTTATTCCTCAAAGAAGACCAAAAAGACATACTAAACATAGTGCGTTCTCTGGTCTCGACAAAATCAGAACCAATGGAGATCTTGAATTGTCTCCACTACCACAGAAGCAAAATCAGAACTTCAGGGTTGACACCAGAAGACTGTAATGCTGTGCTCTTGTTTTTCTCTAACAATATTGCTAACCTCAGAAAACATGCAGATGAATCATGGATTAGGGATCGTATAAAGGCATTGCCGTTGCATATCACACAGCAGGGTACATCAACAAGTCTCGATGAAAATGAAAATGTATTTGCTTTGCCTACAGGTATGCCTGCAGAGGGACTAGATGAATGGGCAACCAGCACTGGATACATTCTCTTGAGACAAAACATGGATCTTGCTGAACTACACAATTTACTTCAGTGCACTTTTGCGAATGTAACACATGTATACTGTTCCATGATTTTACCTAGATTCGACGCACTGCCACAATGCTCTCATCTGAGTCATTTGTTGTACATAAAAGACACGCTGCTCTATAGAACGTATTTGCAAACGACTTTTGACCAAAATCAGCAACAGTTAATTAACGTTCTGAGATCAACTCGCTTCATTTCAGCAGGCGATCGAATGAAACTTGCATCTGAATTTTATGATCCGTATCATGAGGTTTTAGCTTCCATGTGTGACAAAAATGATTTTCCTCCCAGCCCCTTTAAGGACCTATACTGGAACGAGTTCATGAAACTAGTTGGATTGAAGGCAGATGTATCAGAAACTATGTTTCTCGAATTTGCAGAAGCACTTGCCCAGGAGGGGGCGTGTCGCATTTCTGAAAATGTTTGTAAAAAATCAATAATTCTGGTGAACTTTTTTTGGGGTTCGTCTCCGACATCCTGGAAAAGCACGACAATTGAAAGATTGGCTAAAGTGAAGTTTATCACACCGCATAATGTGTCATTTGATTTATCGTCACTTTGCAAGCAATATTCGGAAAGTACAAGTCTAATATGCTTTTCTCTTTCCACACCAGCTCACTTTGAATTATTATGCTGGACAAGTATGAACTTGCTACCAAGGTGGGCTTGTCCAGAACCAGAAAGATGGAAGCAGATTATGCTACAACTTGGAATTCATCTAAGACCGCCAGTTGAGAGGGCAGTTTTACACTGTCAGAATCTTTGTGATGCACAGAATAAGGTCTTCTTAAAAAAAGATAATCAACCGTTTAACATTACTTTGTTTTCCCACATTATGGAAGGTGTATACATATACCTCTCTGAACATAGGAATGAAGATCCAAGGATGAAAGAAAAGCTTGCAAACACTCCAGTCGTGTTTTTGCCCAATAATCAATTGCTTCTGCCAGCCAAACATATTGTTGTTGATTTAAGCAAAGAAGAAGCTGTTGAACCATACCTGTATAAGTCACCTGACTTCTATGGTAGATACAATGACTTCTTTATTTTTCTAGGTGCCTCCCAACAAGCTTCATTGAAGAATTATTGCCTTGTGTTGCGATTAGTATATCAGATGCAAGGTGATAATGATGAAAAACTTCTTCCTCCAGAGATGAGAATTGTTGGAAATGCTGTCAGAAATATTGTAAACTTGTTAATGAATAAACCAGAAACAAAAATGGATTTGGATGAAAAGATCCTGTATCTTCCTAATCGATCGCAGAGACTTATGGATGCACGAGCCTTGATTGTGTCAGACAATGCTTATCTTGAAAGCAGACTTCGTGAGTGCAGTTTAACATATTTTATTGGTTTTGAGCAGCTAGAAGTGAAGGTGAAAGATGTATGGCAGGTTATAAAACCGTTACCCGATTGCTACCGTCCCAAACTTCTTTCAGAAGCGGTTATTGAAGAAGTGGATACGACAGACATGAAAGAAATAGACAGCTACGAGGCGGAACGTCTTGAGCGTTTTCTCCATTCCACCGAATTTATTCAGGGTATTCTAAGGTTGGTAAAACATGAGAAAACCATAAGGAAAGAGATGTTCGCGTCTGAGGATGAAAACAAGATCTTTGACCAAATACAGGGATTGAAGATAAAAGAGGTTCAAGGTTTATATACATATTTGAAGATCAATGGGGAGAAAATTGAAAGTTCAAAGAGAATTGAAACGAGTTTTATTCATGAGACAATGAACGAAAACATACTAGGTTTTACGTTGTATTTCCAGGTTGAGGAAGGAAGAGAAAGGGACATTCAAAAATATCTCATTGCAAAACCAAGCGGCATCATTGACTTAATAAAAAGATGTACAGACAACTCCATTCGACAACGATCTGAAATTTTGTATGTTATTCTGGATTGTATGCATGAAAGCTATAATATTAACAACATCTTGGATAAGCTATACATAGATCCATACGACTCGCAACAAAACATTTCCTGTTCCATATTTCCTCGGCCTGGTACATATGTTCCTAAAGAATTTCATGCATTCCTTCAGCAAGGATTTTCAGAGTTCCAAGAGCACGAGTACGAATCAGTAGCGTTTGAACTTGAGGACAACACAGATGGTTCTGATGCTGATGACTCTGTTTATATATACGTCCGCATCAAACGTCCAGAGAAATCCAAGGAACCATGCACAGCTGGAATAACAAATCAGTATGTAATAGACATTGGAGATCGTGATAAGGGCCATGTGACAGTTTACGCTTACAAGTTGTTCAAGTTTGAGCGAAAGCTTACTTCTTCATCTCAAGATCTCTTACCGTCAGATTGCTTGCCAGTAGGTTCTCTCCCTTCTGACCATACCAGCAACCAGATCAGGAATATTCTACAGGAAGCATGGACTTTTCCAAAGGAAGAACGTCGACGAATCTTGAAGCGCCTTCTGCTGAGATGGCATCCAGACAAAAATATTGGACAAGAAGACTATTGCAATCGGATATTTAATTATATCCAAGTACTTGTATCAAGGTTAGATACTGGACAATCTTTAGATCCTGAGAACATCAGTCATACGAACAGTGATGGAAGGGGCGTTTTTACTGGTACTGACTATGAAGATCTGGGCAGGAGAGTAAATAGAACAAGCGCGCAGTACCGAATGCAACACGATCTGCATGCAGATGCTTACTACGATGCCCACAGCAGAAGAAACTATACTGGTCAATCGCAAAGAACTGATTTTCACGTCACTGACCAATCTAATGCTCTGCGCTGGCTACGACAGGCGAAAAAAGATCTGTCATCAGCGAAAGAGTTCCTTCCTCCAGCCAGCGCTGTTCCAGCCTTCAATTGGATTTGCTACCATTGCCATCAGGTAAGCGTTTTATCAACTAATTGCGTTATTGTTATAAGTTTATTTAAACTTCTGAACGCATGCCAGTCCTATTCTTTGGCAATATTTCTTAATACATTACCAAGGAATGTCTAACCGCGCAGTATTATGCGAATGAAAAAAAGCAAAAGATAAAAATTGAAAAGCAGACAAATGAGGGATGTGTAGCAAAACTGGAGTTTGATCTATATTCATGCCATTTTGTTCTAGATTGTCATTTCCCTTTTATTACAGTACGCTCCTACAATGATGGCTGCATTGTTGAATCATATTGTATGTGTACAGATTTAGGCAACTTGACACCCACATTTAGTTTGATTATAAATGTAAATAAAATATCCTATGCTAGACAATATCAGGCACAACAGTCAGATGTAACCAGACACATCGAACAACTAAGGCTGAACTTGTCTTTCCTTGTTGATACCGTTGTTCTTACAAGAGAAACTATATACTGCTGGAACTTAGCTGCTCCAAATGAACCAAAGTTTCTTTTGAAAATATAAGTATTTTACAGTATTGCATTAAACTAACTCAGCAACAAGATCAGGAATGTTCTACAAGAATACGGTACATTTATTACAAGGTTCTAATTTATTTTAATATCCTAAATTACCATATAATAAAATGACATGCCTTGCGCATCTTTAATGCGTCTTCCTCATATTAGGAGTCTCATCTTTGCAACTAAGCGCAACTGGAATCAAAACTAGCGTGTTTGCATAGAGACCATATTAAAACATGTAAAACTAGGTTCACTGTAATGCACAATTTATGTGCCCTGAAAAGTTTAAGTAGTGATAATGTACCTACCCCTGAAAGCACACATTTTTTCTATACGTCAGGTGTACATGACAAAATGCAAACACCTAATCCTGCCACAAGTTTAGACAGTGTATTTTGCTTGATAAAATTACGTATTTGTATCACTGAATTGACTAATAATAAGAATAAATAATAAACTTCCTTCTTAATTTGCAAACTCATAAGCTTTACAACCTATCAAAAATCGCGTTGTCTTTCACTTCTTAAACATAGCAGTAAATGTGAATTAGAGTTACAGTGGCCTTGTATTATTGTTTTGATTTGGTTTTGTTTCTTAGCATTTGAATGTTGTTTGTTTTCTTGGGTTATTGTTTTTTTTACATACAAATACTTAGTTGAAGAAACAACTTTGGTACATTTAGGTTACATGTTAGCAATAAAATCAAACCTATCTCATATCTAAAACAGGCGACCGAGAAAGCTCTTAAAGCCGCTGTGTACGCAACAGATGCAAACAAAGTGGATCTGAGAAGTCATCAGCTTGCCAATATTGCAAGACACGGTGGTTTGGGTCAGGAGCTTGTAAGTCTGGCGATGAGTATGGAGAATTCTTTAGGACACCACACCAGGATGAGGTACCCCGACTCCATAGACAGGACACAGATTCCAGCGGAATTGTATACAGATACACAGTCTAGAACTGCCGTTGAAATAGCAGAGAAAGTTATTCAGTTGGTGGATGAAAATTACCTCAACTGAATGGACCCAGTTGAGGTAGGCATAATATTTTAGTAATAAAATGTAAGGTCAGGATCGGTTAGACAAAATTCTATATAAAACGTCGCTCTTCATTCAAGCTTTCTAGTTTTGTCCTGCGCTCGTCTGACACAATAACTGTTGCTTACGCGCATGATTATGCTTGATTTCTCTAAAGCGAATCTGGATTTTATTATATACATATATACAAGGTTCATTGTTACATCAGCACTCAGAAAGAATGGTAAAGTTAAAACCTTGCAAAAATTCCATGAACGCCCTTTTGACGAGAAGTAAATATACATTAAGAGAAAAAGTCAACCGGTAAAATCCACTCCCCCATAAATGAAACCATACAAAACCAACACAAATGCAGGAATGGTAAATCCTTGAAGAGTACACGGTTGAAAGTTTTCTGTGCGAGCTACACACTCGTTTAAAAGGTTAAAGGCCAAATTGCAATATCATTTCGTGATCTATACCACTATATA